>JAPZIH010000685.1:671899-826479 GCA_027410445.1 Discoglossus pictus
TAATATGTGATTTATTATTGTCTGTTGTCTTGTGGGCAATGTCATGTATTTGGTTAAAGTGGGATTCCTTTAGGAATTGCCATCGCTATAAAGTGGGAAGCAAATGGAAATTATACCAGTTTTGGGGAGGAGCTCTTCATGTTACTATAAGTTTTGTGGGGGTCTCCAGCTCTTCATGTTATTAAAATGGGAATGCAGTGAGGCTGGGGGTGAGGGGCAGTGATTCTCACCCCACTAGTACCATACAGGTTAGTGGGAAAGGAACACTATAGGATACTCACACTATGAAATCCTGGAATAATTAATTAATTCTTAGGTTGTGTCCGACTCTCAGTGACCATATGGAAGCAGCACAGCAGGCGCATCTGTCCGTGTTTCTGGTTGTGTTTATTTATATGGTTTTCTTAGCAAAGATACCGGAGAGGGTTGCTAGTTTTTTTTCTACAGCTGACTGCTATTTATCTGACTTCTCTGCTATGACCTGTCCATCTTGGGTGCCAGTACATGGTATAGCTCACAGCTTTAATTAAAGTACACAAGTCCCGTCACCACGACCAGGTAGCGATCCAGTAGGGGAAATACTGAACTAGTCAGGTGTTTTATTGTCAGAGTGGTCTTACAGGATTTTTTTTTTATTCGTTTTATTACAGGCAGATACATGACATACAGTTACATTCTTGTTTAGTGACATGTTCAATAAGTATACACGTTTTACCATATTCCGTGAACCAAGAAATTTCATCTGTATTGTTAAAATTGGTTAATTCACTACTTGGATCATCTGAACACATTTAAAATTGCAACCACTGTATTGATCATGAGATCCGCCTCTTCCCATTTTCAAAATGTTCCACCTCGCTACCTTCTGAATAGAGAGCTTCACAGATGTTGGTTATTCCTAACCTATCAAATACAATCATCATCACAGAGTTTTACAGGTAATACCCTCTTTACAATTACTGCTAACTTTATTAATCCTAGGAAGTAGCTGAAGTCTTCAAATTGAGACCATAATACGGGGTGTTATGGTACAGAGGATATTCCCCATAGTCCCCATAGGGGAGGAGAGTGTTCAGATACTAAAATACCATAAAATAAACATATTAACAAATAACCTGTCACATTTGTCAACTTGGTCACTATTATTATTATTATTTTGAATTAATCTGTTTATACCTGTTCTTGTTCTCCGGATCTATTCCTTCTCCATCAGTCCCCAGCCTCCAGTTCTCTCCCATCTCCAAAAATTGAATCCATCTAAAATTATTTGGTTTTAGTTTATGACCGGAATCCGGATGCCTGTAAATGTTATCCAGGGGCCCCAGATCTCCAAAAATGTGGGTATAGTGTCTGCAAGGGAGTGTGAGATTATCTTGCTGCAATAAAGTGGACCTTTGCCTCAATTGCCCCTATGTCTAGTGAGTTCGACTTCCAGTTTCGGGCTATGTGGGAGTTTGTAGCTAGTAGGATATATTGTAGGAGTTTGTTTTGAGATGGGGAAAGTACAGAACTAGATATCCCTAGCAGGCAGATTTCTGCTGTTAACTGCACCGATTGATGGAAAATATCCTTTGCTAGGTTATCCACTCCTTTCCAAATTTGTTGAACTTTACTACCATTCCACCGGATGTGGATGAATGTGCCTACATCGGGGCAACCTCTAAAACATTTTGAGCTTTCTGTCCTGTCCTGTTCCATTTGGTGAATCTGATATACGTACGATGAAGAACTTTTATTGAGGTTTCTAGCACGCTATAATTCAGAGAGCCCCTGAAAATATTGTACCAAGATTCCTCCCATTTATTTGAGTCCCATTGGAGAGCTAGGCCCTTTTCCCACTCCCGGATATATCTAACCCTATCTTCCTCTTTCGGGGAGTTAAACGTATCGGTGATTTCACCTATCATTCCCCTAGTGAGAGGAGCCTCTTGACATAACTTTGTGAGCCTGTTATGTTTAGGTGGGCCTAGTGCGCTGATAGTCTTGCAGGCAAAATGTCTCAGTCTACTGTAGTTGTAGTGTTCATATAAGGGGATGGCAAATTCATCCCTCAGCACTTTAAACAAGAGAATCTGACCGTCCCTTACCCACGAGCCTAGTCTGTCTAATTTGTTAGATTTCCCCCAATGCTGGGATGTAGCTGAGATGTCTCTTGGGGCTTGAGGGTGTGTGAATACTGATACTAGGTGGTGTGATTTGGAAAGAGTGTGGAATAACGGTAGGCCCAATTTACACATGATGCCATGTGTTTGAGCATAGGGTTTGAAGAATTCTTTATTGTAGACGGTAGTGGATTAAGCCAGACTACAGAGTCCCAAGAGCAGGGGCGCATAACCCAGTTCTCAATAAACATTCATGCCGGTTGGGATGGTTGTGAGTGCGCCAAGGGTATAAAATCTAGTTGCGCTGCCCTGTAGTAAAGCTTTAAATTTGGGCACAACAGTCCCCCATTGGTTTTGTGCCTATGCATGAGTGATTTAGATATTCTGGAGGGGCCATTGTGCCAGATAGCTCACTTCCAAGGATTAGTCTTTCATTTTAACTCGATCATGATGATCGGGATAGGTATTGACCTGAAAAGGTTCATCATTCTGGGCAACACATTCATTTTCACCATATTGACCCTTCCCAGTCACGTGATATGAGATGTAGACAAGATGTTCAAATCTTTTTAATGTGTTGTATAATTGGTTATAATTGGCTTTGTTATCTTTTATCCCTAAATATTGAATCTGTACTGTGATGGGGATTCCTTCTCTATAGATGCCATATCTAGCGCTAAGGCTTCTGTTCTTTCTACATCTAAGATGAGCATTAGATTTGAGATTGATTTCACCAGTTCCAAAAGAGAGCATAATAAATCATCTGCAAATAGTGGAATTTTAAATTGTTGTAGCCAAATATGAAAACTTGATTTCTGGGGTTACTCTAATCAATTGTTCCAAAGTCTCTATAGCAAGGGCAAAAAGCAGAGGGGATACATAAAAAAAAGAGGGGTCTTATTATAATTAAGAGATCATCACAGAGCAGATACATGCAGCAAGTGAAGACGCACAGTCTTATGCCCTTGAAGACTGTTCTTGTTTAGACATATGGAGACCAGCCAGAAAAATATGTAAATATTAGAGGGTATCTATAGATTAAAGTGAACATCATAAATAAAATAGGGCCCCTACTTGGACCAGATCCCACTGCATAAGCTGGGTAATGTAAGGCTGGTGATATTGTGGTCATGGGGAATAACTCTTAATGCATTTCTGGAAATTAGGACACTATATAGTAGTGCGTGCTCATTTCATGTAAATGGATCAAATGCGCTGCTTCAAACAGCCATTTCATCCTCCAGAGAGCAATAGCAACTGAATCAATTACCATTTTATAATGTAATAGTATAAATAGGCAGCCAAGTTTAAAATATTAGTGCAGTTAATTAATTGCAGTCTGTACATGAATGTCTCTTAAATTATCTAAGCAAATGGTCATAATAAGTTTTGCCATTACAAAGATGTATCAACCTAAAAAGTAATTAAAGGACCAATGTAGTCAGGTTATTTCTATGTGGTATTTCAGAGAACTAAGATTGGTAATGTGCAAATTGATTTTTAACTACATTGGCAGTTTTAGATGTCACATTTACATTGTGCAGTCTCCTCTGACCTCAGGAAGGTGATGAACAGAAACCAAAATGGTAGATTACACTGCAGCAAAATTGTATAAGCCGACCCGAGTATAAGCCGAGGCACCCATTTTACCACAAAATACTGGGTAAAATGTGTGACCCGAGTATAAGCCGAGGCACCCATTTTACCACAAAATACTGGGTAAAATGTGTGACCCGAGTATAAGCCGAGGCACCCATTTTACCACAAAATACTGGGTAAAATGTGTGACCCGAGTATAAGCCGAGGCACCCATTTTACCACAAAATACTGGGTAAAATGTGTGACTCGAGTATAAGCCGAGGGTGGGAAATGTGCTGCCCCCTGTCTCCCTCTTGTGCCCTCTGTGTCCCCCCTCTCTCTCTCCTGTGTCTCTTCTCCCCTCTCCCTTTCCTGTGTCTCTTCCCCCCTCCCTTATCAGCCTCCTCCCCCCTCCCTTATCAGCCTCCTCAACCTCCCTCCTCAACCCCACTCTCCCTTCTCAACCCCCCCCATCCTCATCCTCAACCCCCCCATCCTCATCCTCAACCCCCCCCATCCTCATCCTCAACCCCCCCCATCCTCATCCTCAACCCCCCCATCCTCATCTAAAATCCCCCATCCTCATCCTCAAACCCCTCATCCTCATCCTCAACCCCCCCATCCTCATCCTCAACCCCCCCATCCTCATCCTCAACCCCCTCATCCTCATCCTCAACCCCCTCATCCTCATCCTCAACCCCCTCATCCTCAACCCCCTCATCCTCAACCCCCTCATCCTCAACCCCCTCATCCTCAACCCCCCCATCCTCATCCTCCCTCAACCCCCCCCCCCATCCTCATCCTCCCTCAACCCCCCCCCCCCATCCTCATCCTCCCTCAACCCCCCCCCCATCCTCATCCTCCCTCAACCCCCCCCCATCCTCATCCTCCCTCAACCCCCCCCATCCTCATCCTCCCTCAACCCCCCCCCATCCTCATCCTCCCTCCTCAACCTCCCTTAACCCCAACCTCCCTTAACCCCAACCCCCCTAAATACCTCCTCCCAGAGCACAAGCAGGTAAGTGAGGGGGGAGGTATTTAGGGGTATTTAGGTGGAGGTGGGGGGTTGAGGGGGATTTATGCTGAGGAGGGGGAAGGAGAGAGACACACGGGGGGGCGGTAGAAAGACACATGGGGGGGTTAGAGACACACGGGGGGGGGGAGAGTGACTTGAGTATAAGCCGAGGGGGCCCTTTTTTGCCTTAAAAAAAGGGCTGAAAAACTCGTCTTATACTCGAGTATATACGGTAATTGTTAATTTTAAAAGTCCCCCCCCCCCCCCCCCCTAATTCTTACGTCATTAAGCCTATTTGAAGAGTAGCAGTTACTGATTATTATTAACAATAATAGTAAACATTTATTTGTAATGCGCCAACTCATTCCATAGTGCTATCTTTACCATGTCCCTTTTTAAGTGGCACTTTTACAGGTAAAGCTCGCATTTCCAATATATTACAAACTTTAACAGCCTTATTAAATTGCAATTTGTCCAATTTGAATAGGGCTCCATATAAGCACAGAGCATATTTTTTTACAGAAGTATTTGGTTAGTGAAGACCTTGCTTTTGGATACAAGCTAACTAAGTAAAACTTCTGTAAAAAAAAATAAAAATAATTATGCTCTGTGCTTGTAAAGAGCCTTATTCAATTGTCCGAATCGCAATTTAATAAGGCTGTAAATCAGGATCTCCAACCCCTGGATGATGAATTGTCTCTGGAGAGCAACCCCTATGGGTGACTCCCACTCCAAACAGACTTACCATACATGCATCATGCTAGTGAGAGGCGACTATAAAGTGTATTTGTGTACATTGCTAGCTGCTCATGTTACACTGCTGTCTGCTAGTAATTAAAGTCTTGAAAGGTTTCCAGTTTGTATTTCCCTATGGGCAGCTCCCACTCCACAGACAATACATGGTTCCGAGGGTTGAGACATCTGGAATTTATACAGTCTGGCAGCATGTTTTAAAATGTTTCATAAAAAAAAGACCTTCTTCTCCCTTTCAGAGCCCTTTAAAAAACCATTACCATTAGATTACTAGTGCCCTCCAGCAAGACCACTACCCAATTCAGGATACAAACACAAAACAGCCTCACACTGTGTATATGTGAAACTAGGACTGAACATTTATTGAATCATAGAACCAACATATTTATACATCTCCCATACCAAACCCTTGTGTACCTGTGTGTGATGTCAGCACATCTGCCTTGCGACCTTGGTTGCTATAGAAGTCCTTGAGATAAAACTCACCAGATGTCTAAACTACATGACAGGTGTCTATAGCTTGCTCGGACAAAAAAACATTGATGTTAACCTCAAGTGTTTGCTCAGGCCTCCTAGGGAGCAGTCATCTGCCTTGAATCAAGGCCTGTATGTGTGCAGATGCAATGTTCTGCAGGTAAGCTTCTGTGCAGAGCATTTTCACCATTTCCACATATATTCTGTTCTATATCACATTTCCCTGTATAACATATTATAACTAGGATACAAGATAACAATGTACAGGCAACACATAATTATATTAACAATGTCAAGCGCCTTTGGCCATATCCATAATTACTGGTAATATTAGTCACTAAACCATGTAAGCAAAACAAAACCAACTGCAAATACCCTTTTTTTTTATTTTTTTTATAGGTACATTTTTTGTGATCTTTGTTGTGTCCCTTTTTTAATAAATAATATCTGTGGTGGCTCCCCAGTATAGCAATTGCTTGTGAAGATATTAAATGCTATTCATAAAACCCAGCTTACTTCATCACCATTCAGCAATGGATGCTATACATGGGACCTATTATCTATTAAATTGCACACTGCAGTAATCCGCCTCCCCTATTTTCCCTCCTTTGTCAGCCTCTTATCTGGAAAAAAAGAGACCTTTTTTATTGTAAGATTTCTGGTATTTTTTTCCTTGCTAATAACGAATTACACACTTTAAGCTTGCATTTTTTTTTGGTTTCATTTGTTGGCGTTTTCAATAATTTCCGATGTAGAAGAAATTAAATTTTATATTGGATTTAGGCTTCATGAGACAAGGCTACAGTGCCTTCAAGTGGAGAACATGGAACAATGTAAATACCAAAATCTAGTAGGAGTGCTCTTATTTCAGAAGAGACATTGTAGGGAATTCCAAAAAAAGGGAGACGTTCTGCTAGTCCTAAATATTAATAATAATAATAATAATACTTTCCTGGCTGCTTCATTGTTTTTTTTGTTTTTGTTTTTTAACACTTTTTTATTCTCTATATTCACAGAGAGAAATCCAGAACACCAGCTCCTTATCAGTGGAAGGGGAGCAAGCTGCTATTTGGCCCCTTGGGATTAATGCACCATTCCAACCACGAACCCGGTTTGAGGTGCTGCGCTGGGATTACTTCACTGAAGACCAAACTTTCTCTTGTATAGATGGCTCCCCCAAATGTGAGTTGATAGGAGCTGATCTTGCAGATGTTTCTGATGTCATCAGTACGGCCGTAGATGAGCTCAACCGGAAATACCAGCCAGTGCTACATGTACGCAAACAGCAACTGCTGAATGGCTATCGTCGTTTTGATCCCACAAGGGGTATGGAATACACACTGGATCTTCAGCTGGAGCTGGTGACACAGAAAGGTCATAGCCGCTCCATCACCAAAAGGGTCCATTTGGTTCGTCCTCTTAGTGAGGTGGAGATTATCCCCATGCCATATGTGACAGAAGCCAGTCGCATAAACATCATTCTTCCATTGACCGCACAGGATCGGGAGTATGCTTCCCGATTCCTCCAGGCTTTCACAGACATTCAAGGCAACGAAAACTCTCTCCTTACTTTGCTCTTCATCTACGACCCCTTTCAGGCCCAGCAGGTCAGTCAGAATGACATCTTTGGCCAAGTCAAGAGTCAGATTGCAGAGTATGAACGCAAATACCATGACATCAAGATCCCGTGGATCAGTGTGAAGACTGATGCCCCATCCCAAATTCGTCTTATGGACATAATCTCCAAGAAACATCCAGTTGATACCCTCTTCTTTCTTGCTGGGGTTGGTAGCCATGTCACCACGGAGTTCCTTAACCGCTGCCGCATGAACACCATCAACAACTGGCAGGTCTTTTTCCCCATTCATTTCCAAGGTTACAACCCAGATGTTTCTGAACATGGCCAGCAGCCACCTCCTGCTACACTAGAACTTCTGAGAGATGCTGGGCGCTTTGATAGAGATGTTTTTGAAGAAGCATGCTTTTATAATGCTGATTATATGGCAGCCCGCACAAAGATGGCAGCTGATGTTCAGGAGAATGAGGAGATCCTGGAGATGCTAGATATCTATGAAATGTTCATCCGCTACTCTGGTCTTCATGTCTTCCGAGCAGTGGAGCCTGCCCTTTTGCAGCATTACCGCTCACGCTCTTGCAATCCAAGACTTAGTGAGGAAATCTACCACCGATGTGTCCAGAGCAACCTTGAGGGACTGGGCTCCCGCTCCCAGCTTGCCATGCTGCTGTTTGAACAGGAGCAGGGAAATAGCACTTGACCTATAAATTTTAACTTTCCAGCCTCAGACTAAGCATTGGACATGGAGTTTGAGAGGGACTTTTGGTTGCCCTTAGATGGGATTCTCTGAACTCACCAGGATACTGATGTGGACAATAGTGGTTCTGAACTTGTACCTCCAAGTTCATTACAGCACAATCATTGTGTTTTATCTCTGTACGTGACTAAACTGAAAATTCGTGTCGGACGCGAGGGGCTATTCCCTCCAACAATGACTGTCTGCCAACAGCACCACATCTAATTGTGTCTGCTAGTGTGAATGATCCCGCACAGCACCATAGCTGCAGTATTCACTGCAATTCTGGTACCTATTTAATGCTTGAAGGACACATCACCCAGAGGATATCTGGAACTTTTGTGCCCTCTGCTTCTGGATTTATATGGGACAAAACCTTGTAATGATGCATAAGCCCTTTGGCCAAACAATCAGTGTTTATGCTATTTGTTTACCGAGACTCCATTGATTAAGGCAAGATAGCAAATTACTCCAAATCAGTTTCATTGTAATCTGCAGCTGACACAAAATGCATATTATCTTCGTTGCATTTTGATTTCGAAAAAAATATATTTATTTCTTTAAAAAGGCAATGAAAGTACATGGGGGAAAATAAACACCACAATTATACTGTATTTAATTAACTGCTTAAACAGACAAAAAGTTGTAACAATAACATAATGACATTCTTATCTATTACTACTCTTACATTTTCTTCTTTATGCCTCTGGGGGACTGCAAGATATCCCTCTCTGTCCTCTTAATCCACAGAGAGTAGCAACCTGTGACTCTCCACATTGCAGCTTGTAGCGCACAAAGCACGGCCAGTGACTTCCTATTGGTCCATATGGTCATGTGATGCCAACTTCTGCACTGGAAGCTATCCACATGACTGGAATAATAGGAAGTCGCTGGCTTTGCTCTGGATTTTTTTTTTTTTTTTACAGGGATATAATAAATAAAATATTGATTATTTTATTGTAATGCCTTATTTATGTTTGCTGTGTCAGTTTAAAGGCACAGTGATAGTACATGAAAAACAGAGCTCCAATTATGACAGGGTAGGAAATATGTAAATATGAAATATTGTTAAGATGTGTTTTTAGTAACCAAAACATGTCTTTGATCTAACTACACGTTGGTTGTCGCTCCGCTCAAGATCCTGCTCCAGGGCCGGCATTCTTATCTGTACCCAATTACCTTATTGTAGCATTAATAGCTTCTGAAGTTTTGACTCCTCACAAAAGACATATGCAAAAAGAATCAAAGGAACCGTACATCAATTACATTATTGTATACAAGACCAGCCTGGTGGCGGGTTCTCTTGTGCTTGGTGACATCCAATTTTTTTTTTTGTTCAACAACTTCCAATTGCAAATATTTATATTGTATTGATATTTTGTTATCTTTACATAGTTAGGATCTAAGTTTAAAATGTTGCTATACCTCAGTGGTACTACATTATTGTGTGTATTGTCACTAGCGGTCTATGGGTTGCAATGCTTTCCCCTTTATGGAGGCAACAAATTCTAGCTAATTCACAATTCTCCACTTTTAAACACTACAATGTTATGTTTGTGTCCATATGTATGTGTCAGTCTGCTACTATTTTGTGTTAAACTTGAAATACATTTTTGACCATTTTTTTTTTTATTCGTTGCTTTTTAACCTCTCCAATGCTAAAGACAGCTGCAGTACTACTTTATAATACACTGCAGATTCCTCTAGCAAAGAAGAGGTTAATCTGCAAGCGAGCTGTATTTGTTTCACACTGGGGACAGGGGGAGGTGCATGCGATATTTGCAGTTCCATGAAAGGGAAAAAGACTGGGCAATAACTTTATTATGAAGAATTTTTTTTTGTACGATGCATCCGAAAACACCGCAGGCGCCTCTTGGAAGCAATCATTTTTATATTATAAATCTATTTAATATGTTTCTTTTTTTTGTTGTCATTGATTAAATATTATACTTTAATAAAAATGCAAGAAAACATTCTCCTAGTTTTGTCATTTTTTCCTCTGATATCTCCTGAGCTGTTCCTATTTAACACCACCCCGAGTCCCGATGCCTTGAGATTATTCTGGACTCTGCACTATCTCTTCAACTCTCCACATCGTATCACTTACTAAAACCTGCTGAATGTATCTGCGAAACTTCTCCAAAATCTGTCATGTTTCTTAGACAAACTACCAAAATCCTATTTTATTCACTTATTACTTCCTCACTTATTACTGCAATTCCTTTATAAATCTTTCTTGATCCAAGCCATATCTGCTGCCCCAATCTACCTATCCTTTTACTGCCGTGCCATATCTGCTAGAATTAAGTTAAAAATGCTGACACCACTAAAGCTCTCAACACTGCTCCCTCCTGGATATTGGATTTAATCTCCAGACTCCCCTTTAAACGCCCCATCTGCTCTGCCCACGTCCTACGTCTCTTCACATTTTATCACCACCTCACAATGTCTGCAAAACTTTTTTTAGTGCCCCTACACTGTGGAATTATCTACTTGTCAGACTCTCCTCCACTCTTGACACTACCTGAAACTCATGTATTCAATGTAGGCTACCAATCTGTTCCCTAATATCAGGTATTGTGTAGTAGATTTTTTGAGGAGGTAGTTCAAGGGATCGATGGAACCCTCCACTGTACAGTGTATAAATAGTACATTTGAACGTATAAACAAACACTTGTTTCCTGATCAGAATAAAAAAAAAGAATACAGTTATTACATAATTTTAAATCTGGCTTCCTTTAAGCATATGCCTGCTGCATTACGTGGCTTTAAGCAAAGACCGGGATGGATTCTGCACTAGCCAGGAAACCTACTCACAGCTGTTTCGAGGCTACTGCATCTCATCAGCATGGGGCCGATTCCTAGCTTGTGTAGTAGATTTTGTGGGAAGGTAGTTCACCACAACAATATTTTAATTATTGGTGGGCAAAAGAGCGATAGAAGCCACCACCGTAGCGTAAATAAATAATGCATTTGTGTCCACATTTGAACTTGTAAAAACAAGTTCAAAATGTGAATACAAATGTACTATATATATATATATATATATATATATATATATATATATATATATATATATATATATATATACCATGTTTGATAATGGCTACGGAATGAAGAGCGAGGCATTTGTGGGCATATTTGTGTGTCCCAGCCCAGCTTCCCAGAATGCAGTGTAATAACTGTTTTTCTCAGAACTCTGAGCTGGAAGCAGGTTTTTTTTAACTTGCTTTAGACATTCAAATGTGAACACAGATGTACTTTTTTTTTTTTACTGTACGGTGGAGGCTTCTATCGCTCTTTTGCCCGCCATATTATAAATGATTGTTGTGGTGAACTACCTACTCATAAGGTCCACAACACAAGCTGGGATCCCGCTCCATGCTGATGATAGCCAGTAAGCTTGAAACGGCTGTACATGGATTGGATACTCAGCCTGTGTTTATTCCAACCTTGGCTTTGCATTAAAGCCGTGTAATAATACAGCAGCCATAAGCTTGAAGGAAGCTGTGTTTGATAATGGCTGCGGAATGAAGAGCGAGGCATTTGTGGGCATATTTGTGTGTCCCAACTCAACTTCCCAGAATGCAGTGTAATAACTGTTTTTCTCGGAACTCTGAGCTGGAAGCAGGTATTTTAACTTGCTTTAGACATTCAGATGTGAACACAGATGTACTTTTTATTTAATATATATATATATATATATATATATATATATATATATATACATACACACACACGTTAGTACACCCCTCATATTTTTGTAAATATTTTATATCTTTTCATGTGACAACACTGAAGAAATGCCCCTCTGCTACAATGTAAAGTAGTAAGTGTACAGCCTGTATAACAGTGTAAATTTGCTCTCCACTCAAAATAACTCAACACACAGCCATTACTGTCTATACCGTTGGCAACAAAAGTGAGTACACCCCTAAGTGGAAATGTCCAAATTGGACCCAAAGTGTCAATATTTTGTGTGGCTACCATTACTTTCCAGCACTGCCTTAACCCTCATGGGCATGGAGTTCACCAGAGCTTCACAGGTTGCCACTGGAGTCCTCTTCCACTCCTCCAAGATGACATCACAGAGCTGGTGGATGTTAGAGACCTTGCTCTCCCCCACCTTCAATTTGAGGATGCCCCACAGATGCTCAATAGGGTTTAGGTCTGGAGACATGCTTGGCCAGTCCATCAACTTTACTTTCAGCTTCTTTTGCAAGGCAGTAGTCGTCTTTAAAGTGTGTTTGGGGTCGCTATCATGTTGGAATACTGCCCTGCGGCCCAGTCTCTGAAGGGAGGGGATCATGCTCTGCTTCAGTATGTCACAGTACATTTTGGCATTCATGGTTCCCTCAATGAACTGTAGCTCCCCAGTGCCGGCAGCACTCATGCTGGCCCAGACCATGACACTCCCACCACCATGCTTGACTGTAGGCAAGACACACTTGTCTTTGTACTCCTCACCTGGTTGCCGCCACACACGCTTGACTTTTTTCTGAACCAAATAAGTTTATCTTGGTCTCATCGGACCACAGGACATGGTTCCAGTAATCCATGTCCTTAGTCTGCTTGTCTTCAGCAAAATGTTTGCAGACTTTCTTGTGCATCATCTTTAGAAGAGGCTTTGATCTGGAACATCATCCATGCAGACCAATTTGATGCAATGTGCGGCGTATGGTCTGAGCACAGACAGGCTGACCCCCGCCCCCCCTCAACCTCTGCAGCAATGCTGGCAGCACTCGTACGTCTATTTCCCACAGACAACCTCTGGATATGACGCTGAGCACGTGCACTCAACTTCTGTGGTCGACCATGGCTAGGCCTGTTCTGAGTGGAACCTGTCCTGTGAAACCGCTGTATGGTCTTGCCCACCGTGCTGCAGCTCTGTTTCAGGGTCTTGGCAATCTTCTTATAGCCTAGGCCATCTTTATGTAGAGCAACAATTCTTTTTTTCAGATCCTCAGAGAGTTCTTTGCCATGAGCTGCCATGTTGAACTTCCAGTGACCAGTTAGAGAGTGTGAGAGTGATAACACCAAATGTAACACACCTGCTCCCCATTCACACCTAAGACCTTGTAACACTAAAGAGTTACATGACACTGGGGAGGAAAAATGGCTAATTGGGCCCAATTTGGACATTTCCACTTAGGGGTGCACTCACTTTTGTTGCCAGTGGATTAGACATTAATGGCTTTGTGTGGAGTTATTTTGAGGGGACAGCACATTTTCACTGTTATACAGGCTGTATACGCACTACTTTACATTGTAGCAGAGGGGCATTTCTTCATTCTTGACACATGAAAGATATAATAATAATAATAATAATAATAATTATAATTATTATCTTTATTTATATCGTGCCAACATATTCCGTAGCGCTGTACAGGGGGTTAGTACATGGCAAAAAACAAACTTAACACCTTAAAGAATGGAGGGCCCTGTTTTTGAGCATATATTCAAATGTACATAGTGCTTGTTTCCAAGACACGGACACACAATTGAAAACTCGCAAACTTACAATCTAAGGGTTTAGGTGTGATACAAGAGGGTGACAAATACAAAAAGGCAACGTGAATGCAATTTGGTTAGTCAATTGGAGGGGTCTGTGAGCTGTACTGTAGATTGTGGGTGGGAGTGTTATTAAGCTGTGGAGCGTGCAGTTGTAATTATAGAGGATGAAGGTGATAGGATTTTTTAAATAGGTGTGTTTTTAGTAATTTCTTAAAGGTTTTGAGGCAGGAAGTTAATCTAATGGAGCGAGGCAAGGAGTTCCAAATAGTAGGGGCTGCACGAGAAAAGTCCTGAAGACGGGAGTGAGAGGAGGTGATGAGAGAGGAGGAAAGAAGAAGGTCGTTAGCAGAACGAAGGGGGCGGTTGGGAGAGTATTTTGAAACAAGAGCAGAGATATAAGGGGGTGCACTTTGTTGAGGGCTTTATGCGTTAAGGTCATGATTTTAAATGTGATTCGGGAAGCTATGGGAAGCCAGTGGAGTGATTGACAGAGAGGAGCTGCAGACACTGAGCGTTTGGTATTGAAGATGAGTCTAGCGGAGGCATTCATTATGGATTGGAGGGGAGGCAGACGAGAGATGTGGAGGCCAGCAAGAAGGGAATTGCAGTAGTCGAGTTGAGATATGATGAGAGAGTGTATTAGAATTTTAGCTGTGTCTTGTGTAAGATAATGACGAATTTTGGAGATGTTTTTTAGGTGAAACTGACAAGATTTAGTTATCGATTGAATGTGAGGAATAAGAGAGGACGGGATCCAGTAGAACCCCAAGACAACGGGCCTGGGAGGTGGCAGTGATGATGGTGTTGTCAACAGTGAGAGATATTTGAGGAGTGGAAGCTGTAGTAGAGGGTGAAAAGATGACATGTTGAGTTTGAGTTGACGGGTAGACATCCAGGAGGATATGCTAGAGAGGCAGTTGGAAACTTGAGCTAAAAGAGAGGGGGATAGATTGGGTGCAGAGAGGTAGATTTGAGTATCATCTGCATAGAGATGATACTGAAATCCAAAGGATTTTATGAGGGTGCCAAGGGAGGAGGTGTAGATGGAGAAGAGGAGGGGGCCTAGGACAAAACATTGGGGAACGCCAACAGACAGAGGGAGAGGTGAAGAAGAGGTGCCAGAGAAGGAGACGCTAAATGTACGATCTTTTAGATAGGATGTGAACCATAAAAGATCTGTGCCCTGGATACCAAATGAACGGAGAGTTTGGATTAGAAGAGGGTGGCCAACTGTGTCGAAGGCAGCAGAGAGGTCCAGGAGAATTAGAATGGAGAAGTTACCCTTTGATTTGGCAGTTAGCAAGTCATTGGTGACTTTTGTGAGGGCTGTTTCTGTTGAGTGTTGGGCACGGAAACCAGATTGGAAGGGGTCAAGAAGGGAATTGAAAGAAATAAATTGAGTGAGGCGATTGTAAACAAGTCGCTCCAGCAGTTTAGAAGCCAGGGGAAGTAGTGAGATAGGGCGGTAGTTGGAGGCAGAAGCTGGGTCAGATGAGGGCTTCTTGAGAATGGGTGTAATTACGGCATGTTTTAAGGAGGTCGGAAACCTGCCAGTGTTTAGGGAGAGGTTGAATAGATGTGTGAGAGCTGGTATAAGTGCGGTGAATAGGGGAGAAATTTGCTGTGAAGGAATAGGATCATGTGGACATGTGGTAAGGTGAGAGGTTGATAGTAAAGTAGATACTTCATCCTCGGTAACAGGGTCGAAAGGAATCCATAGTGGAGGAGGGATTGGGGAAGGGTAAGGGTTGGGTGTTGTCGGCTTGTGGAAAGGATGGTGGGATAGGGCCAAGCTGGGAGGAGAGCTCATTTCGGATAGTTTCAATTTTAGTTTTAAACTGGCTGGCAAAGTCATTAGCAGTTAGACAGGAAGGGGCAGGAGGCGGGGGTGGGCAGAGGAGGGTGTTAAATGTAGCAAATAAACATTTAGGGTTGGAGGACAGGTTTGATATTAGTGATGAGAAGTAGTGTTGTTTGGCAAGATTGAGGGCAGACCAGTAGGAGCGCAAGGTAAACTTGTAGTGGAGAAAGTCTGCTGAGGTGCGAGATTTCCTCCATAGTCGTTCTGCAGTGCGTGAGCATCTCTGTAGATAGCGTGTTTGTGTAGTGTGCCATGGTTGTGGATGAGAGCGAGGGTATTTGCTTGTGATTATGGGGGCAAGAGAGTCAAGGGTGGAAGTTAGAGTAGTGTTGTACTGTGAAGTGGCGATGTCAGGGCAGGCAAGGGTGGTGAGGGGGCTGAGAAGGGGTTTTAGTAGATTTGACAATTGTTGTGGGTTGAGTGCTTGCAGGTTTCTGCGTGTTCTGATGGCAGGATTTGAAGAAGGGTGGTGAGCGGAAGATGAGGTGAGGTTGCAAGTTAGCAGGTGGTGGTCAGATGGGAAGTGAGGAAATGTCAAGGTTGGAGATAGTGCAGAGATTAGTAAAAATAAAGTCAATGGAGTGTCCACCACTGTGAGTTGCGGAATCTGTCCATTGTGAGAGGCCAAGGGAAGAGGTGAGTGCAAGTAATTTTGCAGTTGTTGGGGAGGTGGGTGTGTCAGTGGCTATGTTGAAATTGCCAAGAATGAGTGAAGGTATATTGGAGGAGAGAAAGTGAGGGAGCCAGGCGGCAAAGTTGTCCAGAAATTGAGAGGGTGATCCAGGTGGGCGATAGATCAAAGCTACTCGCAGAGGGATGGGAGAGAAGATGCGGATAGTGTGGACTTCAAAAGATGAGAATTGGAGGGAGGGAACAGGGGGTATGCAGTGAAAAGTGCAGCGAGAGGATAGTAGTATGCCCACACCTCCACCTTGTTTGTTCCCAGGTCTAGGAGTGTGGCTGAAGTGCAGACCACCATAAGAGAGTGCGGCAGGGGAGGCAGAATCAGATGGAGTGAGCCAGGTTTCCGTGATAGCCAGTAAATCGAGGGAGTTGGAAATGAAGAGATCATGAATGAAGGTAAGTTTACTGCAAACAGACCTTGCATTCCAGAGGGCACATGAGAAGGGCAAAGTAGATGGTTTGTGACAAGTGATGGGTATTAGATTATGGGTGTTTTGGGCATTTGCTGCCCTGGGGACTCTGCATGGCTGACAGCAGGTGGGAATGAGTGAGGGGCCTGGGTTAGGGGATATATCCCCACAAGCCATCAGAAGAAGGAGAGAGAGTAAAAGGAGATGGGAATACAACTTGCATTTCTGCTTTCCAGCTTTAGGGGAGGGATGAGATAGTTACTGGAGGAAGGAGAGTAGCTCATGGGAGCAGAGAAGAGGAGAGGAAAGCAGGGAAGGTGAGAGAGTTATATTATTGGAGACATGATGTGTAGAGACAGTATAAGAGAGTCTGAAAAAGAGGCAGGAGGTTATAATAAGGAAGGAGGTGTTAGGAAACATAATGGCACTGTGTCAGCAAGTATTCTTGAAGGGGGTGGTTAGAGGTGATAATCAGATGTCACTGATTGAACATGTGCAGGTAATTAGTAGGGACTGCTTTCAGGTGGACTTCTTATGGGAGATGTTTCTCTGCAGTATGCTTTTAAAAGTGTCTTATATATAATAAAATATTTACAAAAATGTGAGGAGTGTACTGACTTTTGTGAGATACTGAAAATAAATAATACATCTGTGTTCACATTTGAATGTCTAAAACAAGTTAAACAACTTGTTTCCTGCTCAGAATTCCGAGGAATACAGTTATTACACTGCACTCTGGGATTCTCAGCAGGGACATGCAAATGTGTTTATGAAAAGGGAGAAAAAAGAGTGTTCTGAAAGCTAGAAAATATACCCTTGGGAACATACTGAATATAAGAATTGGAGGAGACTGAGTGAAAATAAAATGTAACCTTTATTGAATACAATAAAATATGCCACTTAATACAGGTCATATAAAAACACAGCAAAATACAGCAACAAATCCCACATAAGTATTTATCCTTAAGTGATAGTAGTAAGAACGGTAAATACTTATGCAGGACTTGTTGCTGTATTTTGCTATGTTCTGGGAGTAGAGCATAATCCTGACATTATGGATACCTAATACTTATTCTCTACTTATTGCTGTGTTAGTTGGGAAACATGATGTATTAAAAAAATGTCATGGATTGTTTTACTCCTAAAAGTGTTTTTATTCCCTGTTATATTGTGTGATACTTCACAGACAAAAGTGCATTTATGAGCAATTGATCTTTAAGAGACCAGGGCCCCAACCCTGTATATAGTGTCATACTCATCTTATATACCCACTGTATCCCTGTACTTAGCTCTACAGTATATATGGGCCATTTGTAAATACATTGATAATAGAAATAATCCTCCTGCTTCTGTCATTTTTATGAACATTACAGTTTTCAAGGATCTTCCAGAGAATACAAACCCCTAATCCTATAAAGTTGATTGGCACAAATCTATATCCAGGCCTCTTAGTATCAGTGTATTTAACTGGGAAATCCAGAAGGTTTCTTTAAATCATGTTTTTAGCTGAGACAGGAAAAGATTAGTCTGATTATCTCAATCCAAAAAATCTTCTATCTAATGTGAAAGGAAGGTCATGTGTTCAGCAAGAGAAGCTATTTTACATAGGGATACAAAGCAAATTGTATTTGATATTTTAATGTAATAGCAAGTTTGGATGGTTATAACTTATTTAGGAAAGATAGGGGTAATGGTAGAAGAGGAGGAGGAATTTGCCTGTATGTTTAAGCCTGGTTTTAAACCTGTAGTAATTGGAGATATTTATAGTGGAACTAGTGGCAACATTGACAGCCTTATTAAATTGTGATTTGGCCAATTGAATAGGGCTCTATTTAAGCACACAGCATATTTCTTTACAGAAGTTTTTAGTTTGTGAAGACCTTGCTTTTGGATAGAAGTTCACAAACTAAAAACTTCTGTAAAGAAATATGCTGTGTGCTTAAATAGAGCCCTATTCAATTGGCCAAATCACAATTTAATAAGGCTGGTAATCTTTGTGGGTTGAGTTAAATAGTGGAGGAGCTAATTCTAAATGCATATTGGTGGGAGTATGCTATAAACCCCCAAATATAGGGTGATGAACTGCAAATATTGCTGCAGATTGGAAATGCAGCTAAGCACGAGCACGTTCTAATAATGGGAGACTTAAATTACACTGAAATAAACTGGATAAAAGTTCTTGAGTACACTCAGGGATCATTATCTGGCCCAAGTAATACAAGAACCTACTAGAAATGGGGCCATCTTGGATTTAGTCATCACAATATTACTATAATTTCAAATGTTAAAATAAGGGAACCCTTGGGGAACAGTGATCACAACACAGTATCATTTGAGATTGAATACAAAAAACACAGTTGTAAGGGACCAACAAAAACTAATTTTTAAAGGGCTAACTTTAATGGGCTACGGGCAGCAATACTACATATAGAATGGGACAGAGAACTTACAGGGAAAAATACTGAAAATAAATGGACAACATTCAAATCCTTACTAAATAAACATACTCATCGGCATGTACCATGTGGGAATAAAATGAATAGGAGTAAATCATATCCCATGTGGCTTAACAATGACTTAAAGATCATGATAAGGAAAAAACAATAAGCATTTAAATTATACAAGAAGGAGGGAACAGAGGTAGCTTTATGTGACTATAAGGAAATCAACAAGGCTTGCAAAAGGGCTATTAGACTGGCTAAAATAGAAAATGAGAAGTCAGTTGCAAAGGAAAGTAAGACTAACCCTAAAATATTTTTAAATATATTAATGGGAAGAAGGCCAGGAAGGAAGCTATAGGAACATTAAAATTTGACACAGGCCTTCTGATAATTAGTGACCAGGAAAGGGGAGATGAGCTAAATAGGTTATTTTCTTTGGTATACACAAGGGAGGTACCAGTGGTTGGGACACTGCAACATAATGGGGCTACACTACCTTTACTAAATAATTGGTTAACGCAGGAAGAAATCCAAAAGAGGTTGAAAAAAATAAATGTTAATAAAGCCCCAGGTCCTGATGGAATACATCCAAGGGTGCTGAGGGAACTGGGTTCTGTAATAGCCAAACCATTATATCTATTTTTTTCAAGATTCACTCAACACAGGGTCTCTACCAGATGACTGGAGAAAAGCAGATGTGATATCTATATTTAAAAAGGGAGCAAGAGCAAATCCGGGGAATTATAGACCAGTGAGCCTCACATCTGTAGTTGGGAAGCTTTCAGAAGGGTTAATAAGGGATAATATACAAGAATATGTCTATTTGAGCAAAATCATCAGTAGGAGTCAACACGGATTTATGAGAGATAGGTCATGTCAAACAAATCTAATTAGTTTCTATGAGGAGGTTAGTAGGAACTTGGATCAGGGCAACTCAGTGGATGTAGTCTTTTTTGGATTTGGCATCTGGGAAGGAAAAATAGCAATGCAATTTATATTCTTAATGGAGCAAATCTAGGGGTTTCAGATATTGAAAGGGATTTGGGAGTACTAGTGGACAACCACCTAGGTTGCAGTGCTCAAAGCCAAGCAGCAGCTGCAAAAGCAAGTAAAATATTAACATGTATTAAGAAGGATATAGAAGCAAGGGGAGCAAATATAATTCTCCCACTATACAAATCACTAGTACGCCCTGATTTAGAATATGGAGGACAATTTGGGGCACCACTTGTTAAAAAGGACATTTTAGAGCTGGAAAAAGTATAGAGAAGGGCTACAAAACTAATAAGTGGAATGAAGGGGCTAAGTTATGAAGAAAGACTAACCAAATTAAACTTATTTTCTCTAGAAAAAAAGGCGTCTACGAGGGAATATGGTTACCTTATATAAATGCATCCAGGGTCAGTATAAAGCTTTGTCAAGAGAGCTTTTTGTGCCAAGAGGTTTTCAACTGACAAGAGGACATCCCTTGAGGTTAGAGGAAAAATGATTTCACCTTAAAGAAAGAAAAGGGTTCTTCACAGTAAGGGTGGTTAATCTGTGGAATTCTCTACCAAAGGAGGTGGTGACAGCAGATTTTCATGGATAATTAGAGAGACAGTATTGATCCAGGGAGAAATCCGGTCGCTGGTGTTTGGGATCAGGAAGGAATTGGCTAAGTCTCGCTTGTTTTTATTTTCTATTTGCCTTCCTCTGGAATAATTAATAATAATAAAAAAAAGATTCATAATTAATTAACAACTAATCAATTAATAGTTAATCCGCATATTTCAGATCAGAGGAGATCTTGGACAACTGAGAGACAACTCTGTTGTCTTGGACGGTTGAACTTGATGGACTAAAAGTATTTTTTCAACCTTAAATACTATTTAACTATGTAACTATGTAACTATTTTAGAGCTATTAAACAGATACAGCCTTATTAAATTGCGATTCAGCTCTATTTAAGCACATAGCATATTTTTTTTACAAAAGTATTTAGATAGTGAAGACCTTGCTTTTGGATAGAAGTTTACTAACTAAAAACGTCTGTAAAAAATATGCTGTGTGCTTAAATAGAGCCCTTTTAAATTTGCAGAATCACAATTTAATAAAGCTGATCATTTTTGTTCTTGTTGAGTCCTTTAGTTGTGTCTGACTCTCGGTGACCATTAGGATTCAGCACACCAGGCTTATCGGTCTATGTTTCTGATTGTGCTGATCTTTATGGTTTTCTTGGCAAAGATACTGGAGTGGATTGCCAGGGACCACAACAGCTGCTCTAATGCACTGACTATTAAAAGGATAGACACACCTCAAATAATACTCAACAACACTATTGACCAGCACCACCCTACTGACCCAGATCATTTACCCACATCCGTGAGAAGGTATGGCATCTAAAACAGAACCTTAGCTCATACAAAATGGGCTGAGAAAAATGGCAGCATGGACACCCTTGGGCCTTGGGCCTTAAAAACAGAAGGGGGTGACATTGATGCTTCCTACATGGGTATATCTCTGCATGGCACAGCGTTGTCCTAGGAAGCATGTAAGGAACATGCTGTTAGAGGCACAGGGAAATGGGGATTTAGGGACAAATCATTACAAGGGGGATTTCACTAATGTGTTCAAGCTCTTCAGGAAGGCCCATAACCAAACAATGAGGCTGTGGAGAGGCACCTAGAGCAACAGTAAACTGAACTCCATCAAGGCAACCATCTTCTAAGGTCCTACACCATTGCCGTTGGGCATGTGGAAAGATGTATACCAATAATAATTTTGTGAAATGATATCAAGTTTTCTTGTATTAATTAGTAATATTACCTGTCATTTGGTTAACAACTCTTCAGGGGAAGGGTGATATGTACAGTGCTACAATGTATACTTTTCCTGAGTATTAACTCACAAACATCACCAAGAATGTTCTTCAAGCATGATATCCAAAATGGTGAAAATAACACATAAAATAGTGATGATTAATACATGTGATTATTTGGAAACCATGCACAATTCACTGTAATGAGCTGAAATGTTTACATAACAATGTTATGGACAGTAAATAGGGATCACTATGTCAGATGGATGGCAGACTTCATGCACATTTTAGTTGTTAGGTGCACCAGTATGGGAAATTATGTTAAAAATTATGATATAAACATCACTTTTAACATTTAAAGTGTAAACACTCGGACATAACATTAAATCACAATTAACTGGAGATTAGCGACATGCAAACATATGATTACAGTGCACAAATGCATGAAGAGATGGGTGTACAGGAAGATCATCTAACTAGAAATATATTAACATTACATCAATTTTATGTATGTTTATGTCCCAGAAACTTAACCATTGAAAACACATGGAAACATTGATAACGGTAGAACAAAACTTCATTATATACACAGAGCACACATTTAAATGTATACGACTGTGCATTAATATCATGGATGTGGTGATCCCGGAAGGACAAGAGGCTGCTTGGTAAAAGGGGACACCGTAAAGGTTAAATGTAATACTGTATAATAATAATGATGCATAGCATCTGCTAGGGTCACTTAGTGTGCATAGCACTTACATACAGTCTTCATCTGCTCAATTGAACAGATGCATAAACACCTCGTCTATGTAATTCAATCCAGTTACATACATACAGTTTGTTCCAAAAAACAAAAGATTTAAAAAACATAAAAAAGACTGAGGAGGGAAAAAAAATAAACAAAAACCTGCCTGTTCAGTACAGTGCTAAATACCATAACTGTAACAATATACCAACTTACCTGATCTTCATCTGCAAGCATTACTAACCATTAGCTAGTTGTCATGATAAATCACTAGCCATGACCATTGATAATGATATTTCATCTCACAATTAATGCTTAGCTGTGACCACAGTTACTGAGGAAGCTGCGACAAAGAGCAGCGAAACGGGTTTGATCTACCATTTACATACATACACATTTTTAGGGTACTTTACCACTGATAAACATTGAGACTTTAGTGTCTTTTATGATATCACGGTTTATATTGTGTTTTTTTAACCAATTTTTACCTTTTGGTTGTACCTATATTTTTAGAATATTTTGTCCAATTCCTACATTGACCAGTATGTTTTTTATGGCATAATAAAAGTATATATTTTCAAGTAATTGAGTGTGTGTATCTTTCCATTGGACTTGGATTTAGATCACATAGACACACATGAACACATATATATATATATATATATATATATATATATATATATATATATATATATATATATATATTGTGATCAGGATGGCCGCGTATAGCGCTGGTTTCTAAAATAAAGGGCTGACACCGACTTCAAATGCAGCAAATTTATTTGCAAAACGGAAATTAACAGTTGAAGCAGTAGCTCTGCTTAAAATAACGAAACATAAATAACTTTGTCTCTGCGGGGTGGGAGAATGCCACCTTGTGGCCAGGTATATACCAACAGTCCTTTAACTTGGGAACTGCCCCCCTTGTGGCCAGCTTGTCAACAGTCTTTAAGCTTGGGAGACTGGTGAGAGTGCCACCTAGTGGCCAGGAAACAACAGTCTCTTATCTTGTTGAAAATGCCAGCTTGTGGCTAGGAAACACACAGTCTCTTACTTGGTTGAAAATGCCAGCTTGTGGCTAGGAAACAAATAGTCCCTTTGACTCATGATAGTGCCACCTTGTGGCCAGGAAACAAATAAACAGTCTCTTATAATTAGCAGTCTTCACTCGGTAGACCGTCATCTTTACTTCATACCATAGGGTGGGGTTCTGGCCCGCCCTACTCTCCAGATACCCCAACCTCCAGGGACCCTTAGCACCGTCCTATGGTGAAGGCTACAAATCTGTTTAACGACACAGACTTCTCCCTGGGGTTATCAGACTCTGCAATGGTACCTTTACATCCAGGAGTTCCACAGTTAGCATGCAGGGCTGGCTTTGCTCCAACAGCAGCTAATCCTTGATATCTGTGTGAGCAAACTTTCACACAAGCTTCTCTTATAGCAGTCCACCCAGCTGACAATGTTCTCTTGCAAGCTGCAACTCCCAGACTCCTCACTAGCATAGACCTTGTCTCTTGTAGGCTACTCTACCTGGGAATCCTCCTCAGTCTGTCATTCACTTACTGGGTGCTTTTGTAGCTTCACCTCCTGACGGTGTAGGTGCTCTGACCGCTCTGTTAGTCCAACGACTTCAAGACAGCACACACTTCTTTCTATAGTCCAGTACTCGCATTCCCTGGTAAATCCGGGTTCACAAAGCCCACTGCAATTCCACACAGGAATCAGTCTCCACTCTCTGTGGCTTGCTTCTTGCCAGCAGCACACAACGTGCACAGAGCCTAGCCGGCCACACCTCCCCCTCTAGGTCTGCTTTCAGGCTTTTTAAAGGGCAGTTACTCCAATTAGGAGTTCTTCAGAAGTTTTTAACTCCTTCACTTCTGACACGAACTCCATACTCCACTTGCTTGTCATACTTCAAAGGAGCAAACGATCACAATATATATATATATATATATATATATATATATATATATATATATATAATCATTGGTGCATACACTTATGTAGAGATATACAGAAATGTGAGTGTTTATGTCAGTATAGCTGACACCTCACAGAGGTAATTTCAAGTACACCTCATAGATCATAGAAACACACTGTATATTGGGGTGCACTATGAAAACCACGAAGAGGTCTTGAAACATCCCTTCTGACACCTACCTGTGAGAAAGAATCACATCCATCTTTTAATTACCTCACATTCTGGAGGTCACCAAAGGTGAGAGACAACTCCGTAGACGTATATTGTCTAATACTACGAAGAGGCACAAAGTAATCTGCACTTGGAGTATCTATTGCGCTTTCTCCCCCTCACTTCTTTCTTATATCTAGTACTTCAGATACACCACATTTGCCGGTGTACCAGGAGAAGCGGCATGCTCCAAGAGTGAGATCTACAAAGCCCTAGCAATATAACAACAAGACCCACCCAACATCCCATAGAAATAGTGTGGAAATATACAAACATACACATATTATCCACATCAACATATTATCTACAGAAACCGAGAGAGAATTATCTTGGACTGACATTATCTCAGTAAACTAAGCGCTAAAGCCCAAATTGTGAATACAAAAAGCTCAATACTATATCCATTCCTGGGCACAACAACAGTAATCAACCAATAAATAGTCCATTTATTTGTGTGCCTACTGCAGCCTATGCAGTTACAGACCGCAGCCGGTATCAAGATAGCGTTAGGAGCCAAGAACAATTAAGACCAAGAGCCAAAGAATAGATCACATCGAGCAAATCATAACTAATCGGAGTTGCAATTAGGAGTATCATTCAGGTTCAAGGCTAGATGTCACCAGACCACGCCCCAGGGGCCTCCATCCCCAACATCAGGCCAGGCTCCGCAGGCAGAGATGCTGGCCCTCATGCGCAGCAGACGGAGTGTCTTCGTGGGATCCAGGCCAGCATCTCTGCCAATCATGCGGCGGCCATGTGCAGCCTGACAAAGCGCAATAGGGAGGAGAGGAGGCATCATCTAATGACTAAATCCTATTTGCCGGGCTGGCAAGGATTGGGGCGGACCAGAGCGCATTCCAGGGAGTCACTGCCGAAGCCATGTGACATGCTCTGGTCTCCAGCCCCGCCTCCTCCACCCCGGAGGCATAGCCCGGCCCCTGCTCTCTTCTTCCACCACTGCAGATGCCGCTGCCTCCCAGGGGGTTGCCTCCCCTTGCCCCCCTCCACCACCACCAGCAAGGAGATGGCGGCCGGCCACGGGGGATTTGAGCCCAGTGCCTAGATGGAGGAGGACTTAGGGGCTACGCATATGTTTGTGCCTTCTCAACAGCACTCCTCAGTGACAGTCTATTGGTCACAATGTTAACTTAATCTAGCCTGGCTACAGAGTCTTCAATCTTGGCCTATGTGATGGTGATATTTTGTATGCAGATGGCTACCTTCCATCACATGGTCCATGATCCCCTTCTCTGTGGACATGAAGGGTTCTGTTGAACATGTCACCAATTGCTGGTCACTGAGAAATGCTGTTGAGAAGAGATGCTGCAGTCCCTATCTTTTTGTTAAGGCTTTATTTTGTAGGTGTTATTTTGTTTATTATTTTGTTTTGTTTTGGTACAATTAAGGTCCATGAAGGCAACTTCTGCATCTGCAAGCATTGTGAAGGAAACTGTACATGCATGTTGATTATTTTTGTTTATATTCCTCCACCTTTTTTTATTTGACCACTTTTTGTCAGATTTTTGTTTTGTCCACACACTGTATGTGTGAATCTGGATTGGATTACACAGTCCAGAGGTTGAATCATCTGTTTCATTGAGCAGATCCAGACAAGTTGTAAGTGCTATACACATTAATGGTTTCTTCAATTAAATGGAGTGATTTCTGATGATCCTTTTTTTCATCAGATTCCGGTTGCAGTGGTGTTGTGACCACATGTGACCCTGTTAGGTGCTATGCATCCATGCTTATTCTAGACTATGACATTACCCCCTTTAGGTATCCTTTTTCCCCACAAGCCTCTTGCTCTCCCACAAGCCTCTTGCTCTCCCGGGATCCGCCCACACCACACCCATGATATTAATTGCACAGTCTTGACCATTTCTGATTGTGCTTTGTGTATGAAATAAAGCTTTGTTATATCATTCTAACAATGTCAGTATGTGTTCAATGGTTGGGGTTATGGCACATCCTTTAAAGAAGCATATCACCTTCCACCCTAACACACTTATTACCTCTCTCTCCCTCTTTTACCACTCACTATCCCTTAGATTGTAAGTCTGCGAGTTTCTATCCTAAGTACTTTGGGAATTCACCATGGACATTGGATTCCTAGCTCAAAGACAGGTCTGTCCTTCCTTTGCTAAATGTTAATCTGTATTTATCATTGTCTGAATCTAATTTATGTACAGCGCTACGGAATATGTCGGCGTGTTATAAATAAACTATAATAATAATAATAATACATCACATATGCGTGACATTCCTATATATGTAAACTAGTGAGCCATTAGTTACTATGCCATAGATCAATACATATAACAGTAAGAAAAATAGCATTAGATATATAATAATATATCATTGGTATTGGATTTTTGATTTTAGATGCTGAGCGCTAAGTCCGTGAAATGCCCGCACTTCCTTGTTCAGTCAATATGGGGGGGGGGGGGGGGAAGTAGAAGCAAATAATCTAAATGTTATAAAATATCAACAAAATAAACTACATGTAGAACAGTATTGTGGACTTTGTAGTTGAAGTTGCTGCAAACAGAGAACTTCTAGCCAAGCAATAATTTTGCCATCTTCTTTCCAAGGATCTGCTCGAAATATGAGAGAAAGATACAATGAGGCAATGGCTATTGTTACTAAATTTGGGAAACCAGATTTATTTATTACATTTACACATAATCCACAATGGTCAAAGATTGTTGATAATTTGAAAACTGGACAATGTGGTTCTGATAGACCATATTTAGTGGCTAGAGTCTTCAAAATTAAACTATCAACATTAATACATAAACATCAGTAATTTATTTTGAAAGTGTGTGGTTTATGTTTACACCATAGAATTTTAAAAAAGAGTCCTTCCACTTGCACATATTCTTATAATCCTTCAAGAAAAATATAAATTGAATGCTGCTGCTTGAATGGATTCAGTTATTATTGCTGAACTACCAGATCCACAAAAACATGCAACACTATATGACATTGTAACACATTGCATGATTCATGGCCCATGTGGAGATATAAATAAGCAATCACCATGCATGAAAAATAATAAATGCGTAAAAGATTTCCCTAAAGAATTTAGAGTGAAAACTTTTGCAAATTGTGATGGATTTCCATTGTATCGAAGAAGAGAAGGTCAAACTGCAATTATTTGTGGAAAAAATGTAGATAGCAGATATATTGTTCCATATAATCCACATTTGCTGATGAAGTGCAATACACACATAAATGTGGAAGCTTGAACTTCTATAAAATCAATTAAATATGTGTACAAATATATTTACAAAGGATATGATGCAGCAACTGTTGTGGTGAAAAGTGGCTAAAATTTAGAAGAAAATGAGATTGTACATGATGAACTTCCATGTCATGAAGATGCTCGCTATGTAAGTGCTCCAGAAGCAATGTGCCACCTTCTGAAATTTTCAATGCATGATCAGTCACATGCAGTTAATAGATTAGCTGTTCATTTGCCACAAAGAGACTTGGTTTATTTTAATGCTGGCAATGAAGGAAATGCTCTGGCACAAAATGAACTTCGAGAAACGACACTTACTGCTTGGTTTACATTAAAATGACAGTGAGGCAAGGGAATTCTTATACATTGAGATTCCATATCATTATGTTTTCGTTAATGGTCTATGCGCGAAAAAGAAAAAGGAGTGGTTATAAAATTATTCCCAGAATTTTATACTGTTATTCCAGGAGACATTGAACATTTTTGTTTACGTTTAGTCATTTTAAATGTTCCTGGTGCACAAAGTTTTGAACATTTGAGAACATTTAATGACATAGTATTTGATACATTTCAATTATCTGTGAGAGAAATAAACTTCCTGGCAGATGATACTGAATGGGAGAGATGTCTAGAATAAGCAACACTATGTCAAATGCCACTGCAGATGAGGGAACAGTTTGCCTTCATTTGCATATTTTGTAATATACAAAATGCATTAGCTTTGTGGAACACATTTAAATTAAATGTGTGGGAAGACTTTTTGAAATGTTACAGTGAGTCCATTGCAGAATTAAAACCATTAATGGTAGTTCAATAGGTCTTTCTTTGTCATGGGTTAAGTAGTGCAACTTTTAATCTGCCAGATCCAGGAATTATAGATGAAATTAACTTTGAACAGTATGACTCTGATGTGGAAAAACAAAAAGCAGAAGAAAAAATAGCCACTTTAAATGCATTGCAATTGGAAGCATGTAAAGCCATACAACAAGCACTAGATGATGAAATGCTCAAGGAGCATTATTTCTACCTAGATGGACCCGGTGGATTGGGCAAAATGTATCTATATAATTTATTGATGAGTTTAATTTGAGGTCAAGGTGAAATAGTACTTCCCTTTGCAACAACTGGAATTGCTGCCCTTATGTTAGAATGTGGTAGAACTGTACACTTTTATCTGAAAGCAGCAGAGTAGGTAAATCCAACCTTCTCTATGAAAACTGAGTTACAAATAAAGGAAAATGATGATTACACTGAATCCCAGGTTCGTTCACCACAACACGAGTGTCACCTCAAACTTGTAGTCAATGGTGTGTGCAGTCAGCTCATTGTCTTCCTCAGGATCCCACATGTTCCTCTGCATTTTGGACACTTTGGTGAAGTTTTCAGTAAAATATTCATATCCAAGAAAATGGGAAACCTCATGAACAAGAGTTCCTGCTTTTGAATTCCAAGTGTTTTGGCTCTATCCAAAAAAGTGGGCACAAATAAATTATTCTATTGGTTGAATCTGGATATATGTATGCATACAATGTGCTTTGTGATTAGTCCTTGAGAAAGGCCACTTTTGGGTGCTCATCTTTCTGATCTTGACCTACTTTGTGGATGATTTTTTTTGTATTTATTTTTTCATAAAAATATACCAAGCATAAAAGAACAAGAGCCTATGGGCCTTATTCAAATGATGGCCGCAAAATGTCTGCAACGCTGTGATCCCTTCCTGGGTGCTGCGGCCCCTTAGCTACTTTACTATTCAAAGGAAAGTGACAGAAGCACACCCCTTCCTACGGCCGATCGCAAGTCCTGCAATCGGCTGTTGGCATTGGCGGGCTTGTACCTGATCGCGGGCATTAGCCAGCAGATCAGGCTTTAAAGCCCGGCAAGCTAAAAAGTTTAAAATAAATTCAAGTAAGCACTGTACAGCACTATAAATGATGTGGGACACATGAGGATTACATGTACTACATTGGCTAACTGGCACATGGTCCCTAGCCATTTGTGGCCGCAGTTCACTAGGCTTGAAAATCGAGTTGCTGCCATGGAGGTCATCCAAGCCTGGAACTATGGGCCTGGATGACCCCCAAGGCAGTAATCTGTTATCCAAGCCTGGCAGACTTGTGGCCACAAATGACAATATTAGCTAGCGGTGATGTGCCAGCTAGCCAATGTACTACATGTCATCCTCATGTCCCCCCTAATGTCCAAGATCAATTACAGAGCTGTACAGTGCTGCATTGAATATATATATTTACCACTAAAGATCCACTGCGGCACTAATGGTTGCCCCAAGCCGCGGGGGTACTAAAGGATGGTCCCCACACTAACCCTTGCAGTTGGGTCCCGATCAAGGCCCCACTGCATTATAAATTTAAATTTCCCTTAAAGGACCCACGATCAATAAAACTATTGACTCCTGCCACATGGGTACTAAAAGTGCCCCCAGCACCTAAAATTGACCCCATCACTCATGAAGGTCAATATAGACTCTCATGAGACTAAAATTAGACCCCTATAGGACACTATTACCCCCTAGGTTAACCCTATAAGTGCCACGAGGGTCCTCCAGGACCCTTTGGACAAAGTTTAAGCACTACACTATTAACCCTAACTATATTCTATTAACCCCTTAACCCTAACTATACCCCATAATCCCATACTAAACACTATTTAACCCTATCTGGGCCTATTTAACCCTAACTGGGCCTATTCACCGCTAGCTAATACCGGGCTTGGATAACAGGTTACTGCCTTGGTCATCCAGGCCCATAGTTCCAGGCTTGGATGACCTCCATGAGTGATGGGGTAAATTTTAGGCGCTGGGGGGCACTTTTAGTACCCATGTGGCAGGAGTTAATAGCTTTATTGATTGCAGGTCCTTTAAGGGAAATTTTTATTTTCTAATGCAGCGGGACCCAACTGCAAGGGTTAGTACCCCTGCGGCTTGGGGCAACCATTAGTACCGCGATGGATCTTTAGTGGTAAATATATATTCAATGCAGCACTGTACAGCTCTATAATTGATGTGGGACATTAGGGGGGACATGAGGATGACATGTAGTACATTGGCTAGCTGGCACATCACCGCTAGCTAATACTGTCATTTGTGGCCACAAGTCCGCCATGCTTGGATAACAGGTTACTGCCTTGGGGGTCATCCTCGCAAGCAATTGCAGCTTTGCAGCCATTTTACGGCCATTAATTGAATGAGGCCCCATGTTTTACTGATGTCATGATGATGGTCTTATTTACTATTGGCTCTGTCCAAATTGTAACTTATGGCCATGCTTTAATTGATCATGATCATGCCATGAAATGCTATGTATGGGTTCATGGTTTGCATTTTGGGGCTGTTAGCCTGTATTTATGCAGGCTAGAGTCAATTAAATACAACTGTAACATATTTCTAACCTGCAGACACACAGGCTGTATGAAGGTAATTACTGGTTTCTAATTAAATGGGGCGCCTTTTCTCAAATACTCTAATGAAAATATAGGATTTATCAGAAAAAAGCAGTAATTTATTTTCTATACTCCCAATTATAATGCTTTCTATATCTATATTGCTCATGGTTAATTCAGCGAGTGGAACTAAAATGAAAACAAATATTATAGGAGACAATGGGCATCTTTGGCGCATCCCATTATGAATGGAGAATTTATCTGATACTTAGGGCCTCATTCAAATGCAATTTGGCCAATTGAATAAGCACAGAGCATATTTTAAAAAAAAGTTTCTAGTTAGTGAACTTCTATCAAAAAGCAAGGTCTTCACTAACTAAAAACTTCTGTAAAAAATATGCTATGTGCTTATATACAGCCCTATTCAATTGGCCAAATCAAATTGGAATGAGGCCCCAAGTAAGCAGACATATTAGAATATAATGCTTTAATAGCATGGGATTCAAACTGAGCTAGACCATATTTCTGGAGTACTAGTTCTAAATATTCCCAATTCACTCTATCAAACGCAATTTCAGCGTCAAGTTATAGAATGAGATAGGATATCATTTTGTTTAATGTAGGCCAGTAGATTAATGTATTTACAAGTGTTGTCAGAGCCTGCATTTATCTTTAGCAGTGAGAGCTTGTATAATAGCATACATTTTAATATCTGAATTTAATTTAATTTTTACAATCTCTCAGGTCCTTACCCTCCTTAGGAATTGTTGTTATAATAGTTTTAGCATTTCTAATGGTGCTACTCCCAATGTCCTGATTTCATTGAAAAATGTATATGCCATATATACTCGAGTATAAGCCGAGCCGAGTATAAGCCGAGGCACCTATTTTACCACAAAATACTGGGTAAAATGAGTGACTCGAGTATAAGCCGAGGGTGGGAAATGTGCTGCCCCCTGTGTCCCCCTCTCTCTCCTGTGTCTCTTCTCCCCTCTCCCTTCGCTGTGTCTCTTCTCCCCTCTCCCTTCCCTGTGTCTCTTCCCCCCTCCCTTATCACCCTCCTCAACCCCCCTCCTCATTCTCAACCTCCCTCCTCAACCCCTGTAATGATATAGGAATCACAAGGTTTTGGAGACCAGCAGCCTAGGTCAGCAATGATCCAATTCAGCAACTTGTAGGTGAAACAGGAACAAGCTTTATTGAAGGGAACAGGAACCACAATAATCTGGCAAGGTACATAGACAGGAAGTGCCTTATATAGGCCAAGGACCAGACACCTGACCAGACACAGCTGAAGAGACTAGTCACTGATACTATTGCTAGCAGAGTCAAGGTTTATCAGATCTCAAGGAAATTCACAAAGGCAGGCTGGCGCAGTGGTATGGAAGAGGTACAGCAGCCTGGGGACCAGGGTTCAAAACACAGCAGAGTCAATTCCTCACATTACCCCGCCTCTATAGGTGCAACCTCCGGATGCCCCATTACCAGGCCCAACAGGGCACTGCATATGAAAAAAGACCGAAGAAGATCAGGAGCGTGAATATTGTCCACTGGTTCCCACGAACTATCCTCCTCACCATAGCCTTTCCAACGAACCAGATACTGAAGCTTGTTGCGGAAGATCCTGAAGTCCAGAATTTTCTCCACCTCGTATTCATCCTCACCATCCCCGAGGACTGGAGGTGGGGCTGGCAGGGCTCAGCCAGGGAAAGTGTTGTCATGGAAAGGTTTCTGCAGTGCAATGTGAAACACCGGATGTATTCTCATGGAATCTGGAAGTTGCAAACGAAAAGTGACAGCATTGATCTGAGCGTTGATCTCAAAAGGTCCCATGAACCTCTGACCCAATTTATGAGAAGGAACCCTAAGCTTAAGATTCCTTGTTAACAGCCAAACCTTGTCACCAACATGATAAACTGGGGCCTCCGTTCTATGCCTATCAGCAACTCTCTTGTAACATTCCTGAGCCTCCGAAAGAGTCTCCTTCAACAGGTCTTGGGAATCTCATAAGGTGGTTAGCCGATCAGTGACTGCAGGAATGGAAGTAGTAATTGGGAGACTCACTAGAAAGGTTGGATGGTAACCATAGTTGGCAAAAAATGGGCTCAGAGAAGTGGAGCAGTGTTGGGCATTGTTATAGGCAAACTATTGCTCTAAAGTCTGGTTGGTTCGCTCAGTCTGTCCATTACTTTGTGGATGAAAAGCTGACAACAGATTTACATTAATACCTAGATTAGACCTAGATTAGAGCAAAAATGTTTCCAAAAATGATATGTAAACTGCACTCCCCTGTCAGAAACTACTTCATCAGGCACTCCATGCAAGCGAAATATTTCCCAAATAACCATATCAGCCGTCTGTTTAACTGAAGGGAGACCACGAGCTGGTATGAAATGACCCATCTTAGTTAACCTGTCCACAACAACAAGAATGGTAGTGTGTTCCTTAGAGGGAGGTAGTTCCACAATAACGCCCATGGATATAGATCCCCAGGGACGATGAGGAATCGGAAGAGGCTGAAGCAAGCCAACAGGGGATGAGCGATGAGTCTTATGTCTGGCACATACATCACAACATCCTCATAATACTTCAGACATCAAAAGGATCGGGCAAGTAACTCTTGTGTCTTTCGGATTCCTGGATGACCTGCTGGTTTTGAGTCATGGTAGAGACGTAAAAGGTCCAGTCGCACTGACTCCGGAGCAAACAGACGTTGTTAAAAAATCCAAAACCCATTAAGCATCGTCATATGGAGATCACGAGGAGGATCACAAAGAACTGGATCTTCAGCGTAGCCCTTTTTAATGTGAGACATCAGATCAGAAGGAAATGTAACTCCAATAAATATATCCTCCGGCAAGATGGTGGTCTTGGTTACGGTAGTATGGAGGTGGTCAGCTATTCTAGACAAGGCATCTGCCTTACCATTCTTGGAGCCAGGACGGTATTGTCGGGGTTAATACGACATATTATTTTCTATATAATATAGAATACTGAATATTGAGTTCAGAATCAATTTATAGACACATATTCCTTTTTATAAAATAACATTTATTGAAAATATCAAAATCAACTAGTCTAATGAAAAATGTAATATATCAAATCAAAATGTAAATATAACACAATAATATATCAAAATCAAAATGCAAATATAACACAGTAATATATCAAGATCAAAAACAGATAAAACACAGTATAGCCAGTCAGATAAATAAAGGAAAATCAATACATCATATTGTAATACTTATTATTTATGATATTTTCTATGCAGTCCTAAAATTTCAATATAAAATGTACTTCATTCACATGAACAATAAAACCTGGGATAGCAATCCATAGAACAAAAATCAGATAAATCAATTAATAAAATTCATTCTTAATAACGTTTTGGCATGTATTAATCATGTCTAATGATATGAAAATATATGCAGCTATACAGGAATATATTGAATATCACACAATAAGTAAAGTATTTTATAATATAATTGATAAGTTAGCTAAGTAGGTCAATTTGTCTGTATTGGTCAAAAAGAAAAATGAGATATCTAATTTTGTATCAAAATTTATATCCGGAGTATAAATTTCAATGACAAAAGGAAATCTAAGTAACTTTTTGATAAGAAATAAACCAAACAGAGAAATTATGGTAATAATTCTCAATTATATCATAAAATAAAATATCTCAATTTATACATTACCAATTATGACACAATTCCACTAGTTAATTCCAAAGTTGTTTTGGCTTTTCCACAAGATAGAAGTTTTCTTATCTCTTCCTTTCTTTTCTCTCTTTTCTCTCTCTCCTGTTGTTTCTCTTTTTCTCTCTTTGTTTTTTTTTTCTTTTCCTAAGATCCTGTCTCTATCCATAATTATACCTCTTGCTTATTTGCCTATCAGAATCCCAAATCAGTTAAAGTATCTATTAACCAATAAAATCTTTTCATGATGTCATCATTTATTTAAATTTTACAAAGAATATATTTTCCTATAGAGACATTTATTCCTATAACCATAAGATGGCGCTCTCAGACCTTTGAATTTTTATCCCTTTTAATTAGCTAATGATCCTTTGACCCTTTACCTATAAACAAGATGAAGTCATAAGAATGTTATCAATTTGACAGATTTACTATAATGTTTACCAGACTTAATGTCTATGAAGCGAATATTTCACATGTGAATATTTAAGGAGTGATTTTATTACCTAGACTTATGAGTTCAGTCAGATATTTATCTCTTATAGAACAATGGATTATTCAAATCATGGATAGTTCACTGGTGAGCAGCTGTGAAAATATATCTTTCACATAGATGTTTTCAAGTAATAGAATTGCATACATAGGTATATATATAAATATAACAGCATATAAAATATTAATACAATGGATATAAAAATAGTGGTTAATAATTGGAATATCATATTATACCATAATATTTATATAAGATAGAACTTTATTCATACAGAAGTTCTGACATATCCCCCTCTCTGAAATAATATCGCTCTTTAATAAAGTAGGTGATATTATTACAGTTGTAAATATGAGAAGTAAGTGGTTCCCGGAAAAACAGGTACTCAATCCTGGATATGCTGTACTTCCAATGTAAGTCAATTGAATGGGAAGTAACCTTGGAATGCAAATTATAGTAACAATAGTCTCATTCACTACAGTTATTAAGTCATTTAGCTTGGAGTTCCGATTCTCTTTGCACCATCTTCAAGGAATCCCGAAGTTCCCTAGATTCCTTAATTAATGGTTCATATAATATAGAGTTTATTATTGACATAGTGGTACCTATAATAGCTCCAAGTATAATCATTATTGCAGCCCCAATAAGGAAACTGATAAATCGTTGAGAGTGTCGGCTGTTGGAACTGTAAGACTCAGGAATAAAAGTTTTCCTTAATTGTTCCAACATCTCCTTTACAGTAGCTTGTGATCGACCAATGTGTTCACGATACCACACTTTGGTTTCCTCCATCTGTATATTAGATATGTTAAATTGCCTTTCAATCATCATCTGTGGATCCACGCTCACGAAAATCTTTTGCGATGTCAATCTCCTTCCGGTGAGAATAAACCCTGGAGCCTCTTGGATAAGGATTCCTGAAGAAGGGCCTGGTTCCACAATAGGTTCCATTCGGACCTCTTGGCAGAGGATCAGCATCACCCATATCAGAGTTGTTTTCCTTTCTTTCATTTTCAATTACTAGGAAATAAAAACGAAAAGTTTTAATAGTGTATTCTATACAATGTAAAAATAGGATAACCTTATTAGACAGGGTATTCAAAGTCACATTATTCATCAGGAGTACCATCAATGATCCTTAATTGAGATCTTGGGTGACAACTTTTTATTTGATTAATATGAACCCATCTTTCAAACATTTCACCATTCTTTGGAATCTGTATTTTATACACAACAGGTGAAATTTTGTCAATAATAGTATAAGGTCCTTTCCATGAAGGCAAAAACTTTTTCTCTTTCACTTGGTTTCGTTGAAAGTTGTACAAATATATCTGATCTGTGATCTCGTACTCCTTTTAGGATGTTTTAAGATCATAATAAGTTTTAGTACTTACAGCAGATTTCTCTAAATTCCTTTGTGCAAAAGCAAATGCCTGCTGTAAGTGTTTCCTCAGATCCTCTATATATTGATGGGTTGTAGCAGCATTTACTAAATTATGGTCTTGGGTTCTGTAAATAAGGTGTTGTGGGAGTACCATACGTCTCCCCGTCATTAATTCAAATGGCGACATCTTTGTTGCCGTACTAGGTGTAGATCTTATAGCCATTAATACTAAAGGTAATTTTATATCCCAATCTTTACCTGATTCTTTCACGAATTTCTTTAAGATACTAACAATGGATTGGTTGTACCGTTCCACATTACCACTAGAAGCAGCACGATAAGAGATATGTAATTTTCTCTTAACCCCTAGGATTTTCCACATACGGTTCATTACTTCACTGGTAAAGTGAGATCCTCGATCGGACTCAATTCGTTGTGGTAAACCAAAACGGGAAAAGACATGGTTAATTAATAATATTGCAGCAGTTTCAGTTTTACAATTTGTGGCTGGAAGGCATTCTACCCATTTGGTAAATATACATGTAACCGTTAGCATATATTTATTACCCCTAGATGATGTTGTTACTGGGCCAATAAAATCTATTTGGATATCTGACCAGGGCATAGACATCCCTCTTTTCTGAAGAGGAGCTCTATGTGTAGGTGTATTAGGTTGGTATTGGGGACATACCAAACATCCCTGACAATATGTCTGGACATCTTTCAACATGTGCGGCCAATATGCGAAATCTCGCAGTATTTCATAGGTGATTTTATCCCCTCTGTGACCTGATGTTGGGGCATCATGGGCATGTTGTAACATTAGACCTCTATATGAGGTAGGAACCACCCATTGCTGTATTCCATTCTTAGATGTACGAATAAGCAACCCATCTAAGATGCTAAATTGGGCTTTTGACTTCATTAAAATTCTCAGGTCTTCTTTACCTACAATATCTATCTCATTCAGAGGATATTCAGCTGGATCTTGTATATGGTTATAAAATATACCTATGATTGGATCCTCTTTCTGACTACTGATTAAATCAGAATTTGGAGTATCTTGGGACCATTGAGCTGTAGACAATTCTGTACTCTTTTGGATTTGTTGTCTTGTTATAGCCTGAATTTGAAATGGACCCAAAAGATGATCCACATCAACAAGCTCCCCCTCTAGGGCACCTTGTTTTGCCAACTTATCAGCCAAATCATTTCCTTCTTTATCCTGTCCCATTATCTTTGAGTGGCCCTTTGTCTTCTTCCAATATATAGTCATTCCATTAGAGATTACCATCTCATCAATAGTATGTATTAACCTACCATGTTTCACTGGTTTCTTCCGGGCATTTGTCATTTCATTATGTTTCCATACCTGTAGGTATTCTACGAAACTATTACGGACATATTCCGAATCAGTGATGATCACTAATTCCTTAAGATCATGCTCTATTGCAGTTTGGATAGCGCGATATACGGCTACCAATTCTGATATTTGACTAGTCTTAGATCCTATTTTATATCTTTCAGGTGGAATCGGGATATTGTCTTTCCATACATTACCGATTCCTGCCACCAATTTGTTATCTGTTCCCTCCTTAATATGATATGCACATCCATCCACGTAGACTGTGGGTAAAGTATTACATAATACCTATTCATATACCTTATGGGGAGATAATTTGTATTCCTTCATAAGGTCCACTTCGGACCAATTTTCTCTAAGAGGATCCTCGGCGGTACAATCATGTAAATCAGCTAATCCTTGGGCCACTGGATTCCTCTTATTCTGTGCATATCTAATTTCCAAAGGCCATCCTTGTAAGGATAAAGTCCATGCGGTTATACGGCTATTTGACAAATTACCGGCTCTAATTTTATCACTCTGAATGTATTGTAATGGTTGATGAGCGGTTTCTACTATAATTTTCTCACCTTGGATAAAATTTCGGAAATTCTGTAAGGCCCATACTGTGGCAAACAGAGCTTTCTCACAGTCATTAAATTTTACTTCTACAGGTGATAATGTCTTACTTGCATACGCAATAATTTTATTATGTTGGTCATATTTCTGATATAAAACAGCGCTCAAGCAAAAATCAGTATATCCAGTTTCTAAAAAGAATGGTTTACCCATTGTAGGATAAACTAGGCAAGGAGCTTGGCTGAGTTTTTGTTTTAATTCGTTTACGGCTTGATCTTGAATTTCCCCCCATTGCCATGGCTCTCCTTTCTTTAATAATCGAATGAGAGGCCTAGTTACCTCTGCATAGTTATCAATAAACTTACGAGAATAATTAGTGACACCTAGAAATGATCTTAATTCTTTTAAATTTGTAGGGGTTTTGGTTTTAAAAAGAGCTTCCACTTTCTTTTTCTGTGGGTTTATACCTTCGGGAGTTATTTCATGGCCTAAAAAATTAACTTTAGTGCGGCACCATTGTGCCTTTTGAAGAGATAGTTTAACTCCTGCATTTTTCAATTGATCTAGAACATATCTAATTTCAAAAATATGTTTATCAAAATCGTTATTTTTAATCAAGATATCATCTACATATGTTAATGTCACTCGCTCTTGAGCGTCAGGCATTGCCTTATGTAAAAATATAGCAAACTCATGCCCTGAATTTATAAAGCCAAATGGGGTTCTAGTCCATGTATATTGCTGTTTCCCAAAGGTGAAAGCCAGTTTATATTGGTCCTCTTCATTTACTTTAATGGTCCAATAACCTTGGGCACAATCAAGCGTAGTAAATAATTTAGATCCTTGTATTTGTGCTAAACATTGATCGATATATGGAACGGGCCATGCAGACATGTACACCCGTTTATTTAATTGTCTCAAATCAGCGCATAAACGCCAAGTTCCATTTGGTTTCAAGACACCTAGAATAGGGTTATTAAAAGAACTGTGCACCGGTCTAATAATTCCCCTAGACTCTAGGTTCTTGATAATATCTGCCAATGATTCATAAGAGGCAAGAGGGAGTCGATATTGTTTCACAAATACAGGTGGCATATTTGGGTCAGTTTTAATTTTAGTGACATGTAAATTTGTCAAACCACAATCATATGAATCCTTAGAGAACATATCTTGGTAATCAATTAATACTTGTCTTAGTTTTTGGCGTTCAATGTCATTAGAACATCCGCTAGCTAAGGCTATCTGTTCCTCAACTCTTTCTCTAAACCCAGGGAATACCTCAGGCTGACTAATCTCATAAGTCTCCTCCAATTGTGTAGACAAATCAGTAGTGATCATACTTACCTGCGTCTCAGTGTTCTGATACTTCTCATATTCTTGTTCATCAATTGTTTGGTTAAAAACAAGTTCGTTATCCATAATATCACAGTTACTTTCAGTGAAACTAAAGGGATAAATAGACTGGACAGTAAATAATCCCTCAGGTTGTGTGCCAAAACACTGATCCATAATCTGGTCATCATTTACATAATTCTCTGGTATCAAACCAATAACAATATTCATAAACTCAGAAGTAAAATACTCAGAATCTATAGCCATACCTATTAGGGATCCCTTCTCCAAACGTATTGGATGGGATGCTGTGTTATTTACCAGAATAATGAATGATACCTGTGTTATAGTAATTAGAGGTGTATGAGTGAGGGTGAGGCCTTTTTGTTGCATCTGATGACTAAGATTTACAAAGGCATCAATACCTTTAATCTTTTGACCCCTTTTTACCTGTAAAGGAATAGGAAATTGTGCCACCCCCTCTGGTACTGTAACACTTTGGTCCATTTGCACGGTTACTGCATAAGGCATTTGTTGTGCAGATTTCAATGCTTCTGAGTCATTTAGGAATTCTAAGGGCTTTTCCTGTAGTCTGGACCAAATAACATTATTGATTAAATCAATTTGGGATGCAAAGCGATGTAATAGATCATTTCCAATATAAATTGGATATTGGGAATCCTGAATAACTAAGAATAAGTGCATAATCCTTTTACCCCCAATGAAAAGAGGTAATAAACATTTTGCCATAATAGCATGAGTTGAAGTTTCATGATCTATTTTACATACCCATTGATCATCGGGTTGTGTATTTCGGATTAAATTAATATTCTTTATTTGTTTTAATAAGCTCTCATTAACATAGCTATGCTCATGTTTTAGAGCTAGTTTTGCTTGTTGAGAATTTCTCATACCTGGAATATCAACAGGAATAAATAAACCTTCATCATTGGTTTCTATTTCCACTAGAAATCTAGAGTGTTTACTTATGTTTAAAGGCTTAGAGTCGTTCTTATTTAAAGAGATAGTTAATACATTTCCCTCTATTTGAATATTTTTAATATGCGCCTGATCAATTTGGATCACATTTTCATTATTTATTTGTTCTCCATTAATGTCTTTACATTTAAGTACTGTCATTTCAGGCATTCGATTGTTTTGGAAGTGAATCTCTACTGATTCCTCCTTTTTCTCAATAACATGACAGTTCCTTTGCATATGAGGTTGTTTAACCTGATCATAATTGATGGGAAATTTAACTTGTGACCATATAACACCATCAATAAAATCAATTACTGGACTAAATCTTCTAAGTAAATCAGTCCCAATTATAATTTTGTAACTAGGAATATCCACTATAATAAATGGATGTTTCACTTGTTTATTCCCTATTCTGATATCTAACCACACATGGCCTACAGTATTAACTTTAATACCATCAAAATTTCTAACAGTTCCCACGAATGGTTTCAGAATAGTTTTCTTTTTGGTTTTACTCTCAATTTCCTCATAGGTCTCTTTGGAAATTACAGTGACTTGGGAACCTGTATCAATTAATGCTTTATGATTTAAGGTTTCAACATTCTGTATACCAATAGAAACATAATATCGGTTCTGTATTTCCTCCATTTCACATAAGAAATGTGTATGTCTTAAAATATCTAACTTCTTCCATTGTTTATTTTTATTTGAGAAGTCAGATTGTGGAGTATGATCTATCCAATTTATAACTATTTCTGTAGGATTATCAGCAATTTCCTGATTAACATTTGTTTCACTTTCAATAAACTGAACAGGTAATAAATCATCTGTCATGACATTGCAATGCTCTTCTATTTCAACTATTAATCCTTTACCGGTAGACACTAGTTCAGTCTGTGTTACCTCATGTGAGCTTAAAGGTTCAACACCCCTTCCTTGCTGAATAGGAATTTCTGAAGGAAAAGGGAATATATTATCAACATTCTTTTTAGGACATATTTTTATATTTTTATTTGAATTAGGGGATTCACCAGTATCACTTCTGTTTGTGTTATTGATCATTAATCTATTTTCACAATTAGTATTTAGTCATTGGCTTTGGCTTTGAGAATTTTGACCATTTTGGGTTGGATCATTTCTCACTGACTGAGTAGTAAATCCTGCCATAAATGCAGCCATCTGTTGTGTCAAAAGTTTAACCTGCTCTTCTAAATTAGATGATGGTTTAGAATCTTGGTTTTGGCTATATCTTTTAACCCTTTGATTCTCTGAATAATTTGAAGTGTTAGGCATTGGAGGGGTTAATCTCCCTTCTGCACTAGGAGATTTTGTTCTCCAGACATAATTTTTAATAGGATTGTTTCCTCTGTAATTTGGACTAACATAAAAAGAATCATTATTTGTATTTTGAGATTTTTCACTTGCAATTTTTACTGGCCTAAATGATAACTGTGCCTGACTTGATTTGTTGGAATTTTTAACAACATCTGCGTAAGACTTTGTACCTGTCTCATACTGTAATTTAGGTTTAACAGAAATTTCTGCCACAGTTTGATTATTAAATTTTTCCCTTCGCTTATAATTATTCCCATCATCAAGCTGAATCTCATATATTTTAGTACATTCATTTACCAACCAACTTAAAGGCTTGGCGTCATCAAAATCACGCGCCATATTTCTCTGAATGTACAAAGGTAGTGCATGGAAGTAAATTCTCTTAAATTCAGGAGATTCTGGGTCTGTCTTTTTCGCAGTCTGTCTATAAGCGTGTTTTAAGGTGATTAAAAATTCTTTTGGACTTTCGTCAGGCTTACATTTTAGATTATGAACTGCTTTCATAGCAGCCTGTGGGTTTCTATACTCAGAAAAGTATTTTCTCACCTCAGATTTATATATCTCCCAATCATTTATATCGCTGTCATGGAGAGAGGTGAAAAATGAGGTATAAGAGCTGTCAAATGACCAAGGGAGGTATGATATTTTATCATTAGCCCCCCTTATCCCTAGTTCAACCATCACCCTTTCTAGTGAATCAAGGTGGTCTTCTATGGACAATTTAGAATTTTTGGTGTAAGGTTTAATTAATTTTCTTATAGCCTGGGCTTTCTCATGGAAAGAGAGTCTTTTATTTGATCGTATATCTTCATCACTGTCAGTCTCATTTTTAGAGCTATGTAAGATTTTTATAGGTGATCGTTTATGTTTATTCCTTGAAGGTACTATTTCTAATTCTTCCTCAGAATCACTAAAATCCTTCATCACAATCTTGCTTGAGGCGTAATCTTGAGCCCTATTTAAATCCATTTTTAGATTTTCAACATCTTGTTGGTATTGTTTAATCTCATTCTTAGCTATAGTCAGTAATTTTTGGATCTTTTTATTCTCTACAAGTATCTCAGCCTCATGAATTTTCTTGTCAGTTAATTCTTGAGTTAAAATTTCAATCTTTTGTTGCAATTTCTTCTGTTCTATTTTTAAATCCTGACAAGCCTGAACATACTTTTGTGCTAGTTTATCAGCATATTCAGCTTTCTCATTTAAGTATTCACATTTCTCAGACAATTCCTCAAATTGAACTAATTTTTGACTTTCCTCACTGGTATCTTTTGCACGCTCAGCTACCAATTTATTTATTTCTGCCTGTAATTCATCGCATTTCTCTAAATATTTACCATTTAAATTTTGGGCTGCGTTAAATGTCTCTGTCGTTTCAACAACTGTTTTCCTTAATTCTTGAATTTTGATAGACTGCTGCTCTGCTAGCTGCGTTTTTTCTCCATGTAAATCTCTCAGAGTTTGACAAGTAATAGCAATGTCTTGGATCTGATTATTTAAATCTTTTATGGTAATTTCTTTTTGGGAATTTTGATATTTCCAGCTTCTGGCTAATTCCATCCAAACAGTAGATAACCTAGCTAAATGCTTCTTTCTTTCTGATTTAATTTGAATTGCATTTATAGTGCTCATCATAGTTGTTAACAAAATTTTATCTTTGAACCAATCATCAATTGTATCACCATCAATTTCAGGATGTATTTTAGCCAAATATTCTGACAACTGTTCCCTGTATTCACAAACAGGATATACATTTGAAACTAAAGTTTTAACTAACAACTCCATTCCCTGTTTACCATGACCAATTATGTCATCTAAAGATAATGCTCCTACTGTTTCAGAACCAAAAACACCTTCAGCCATTTTATTTTCTTCTTAACAAATGTTATTCAATAAAAAGTTTTAAATCAATTAAATAATTGACCACGTGTCTATAAAGATATATATCTCGCTGGGGCCTCCAAATATGTCGGGGTTAATACGACATATTATTTTCTATATAATATAGAATACTGAATATTGAGTTCAGAATCAATTTATAGACACATATTCCTTTTTATAAAATAACATTTATTGAAAATATCAAAATCAACTAGTCTAATGAAAAATGTAATATATCAAATCAAAATGTAAATATAACACAATAATATATCAAAATCAAAATGCAAATATAACACAGTAATATATCAAGATCAAAAACAGATAAAACACAGTATAGCCAGTCAGATAAATAAAGGAAAATCAATACATCATATTGTAATACTTATTATTTATGATATTTTCTATGCAGTCCTAAAATTTCAATATAAAATGTACTTCATTCACATGAACAATAAAACCTGGGATAGCAATCCATAGAACAAAAATCAGATAAATCAATTAATAAAATTCATTCTTAATAACGTTTTGGCATGTATTAATCATGTCTAATGATATGAAAATATATGCAGCTATACAGGAATATATTGAATATCACACAATAAGTAAAGTATTTTATAATATAATTGATAAGTTAGCTAAGTAGGTCAATTTGTCTGTATTGGTCAAAAAGAAAAATGAGATATCTAATTTTGTATCAAAATTTATATCCGGAGTATAAATTTCAATGACAAAAGGAAATCTAAGTAACTTTTTGATAAGAAATAAACCAAACAGAGAAATTATGGTAATAATTCTCAATTATATCATAAAATAAAATATCTCAATTTATACATTACCAATTATGACACAATTCCACTAGTTAATTCCAAAGTTGTTTTGGCTTTTCCACAAGATAGAAGTTTTCTTATCTCTTCCTTTCTTTTCTCTCTTTTCTCTCTCTCCTGTTGTTTCTCTTTTTCTCTCTTTGTTTTTTTTTTCTTTTCCTAAGATCCTGTCTCTATCCATAATTATACCTCTTGCTTATTTGCCTATCAGAATCCCAAATCAGTTAAAGTATCTATTAACCAATAAAATCTTTTCATGATGTCATCATTTATTTAAATTTTACAAAGAATATATTTTCCTATAGAGACATTTATTCCTATAACCATAAGATGGCGCTCTCAGACCTTTGAATTTTTATCCCTTTTAATTAGCTAATGATCCTTTGACCCTTTACCTATAAACAAGATGAAGTCATAAGAATGTTATCAATTTGACAGATTTACTATAATGTTTACCAGACTTAATGTCTATGAAGCGAATATTTCACATGTGAATATTTAAGGAGTGATTTTATTACCTAGACTTATGAGTTCAGTCAGATATTTATCTCTTATAGAACAATGTATTATTCAAATCATGGATAGTTCACTGGTGAGCAGCTGTGAAAATATATCTTTCACATAGATGTTTTCAAGTAATAGAATTGCATACATAGGTATATATATAAATATAACAGCATATAAAATATTAATACAATGGATATAAAAATAGTGGTTAATAATTGGAATATCATATTATACCATAATATTTATATAAGATAGAACTTTATTCATACAGAAGTTCTGACAGTATGTAACCAAAAAATTAAACCTCGAGAAGAATAGGGACCAGCATGCTTGTCTGGCTGACAGTCTCTTAGCTGATCAAATACATTCCAGATTTTTGTGATCTGTGAGGACAGTAATTGGACGGGTAGCTCCCTCCAAGAGATGTCTCCATTCGGTGAAGGCAGTTTTTATAGCCGATAGTTCTTTATTCCCTATGTCATAGTTTCTTTCTGCTGGCACCATCTGGCAGGAATAGAAGGCACACGGATGTAACAGCATCTTAGGTCCAGTCCTTTGAGACAGTATAGCACCAACAGCTGAATCAGAAGCATCAAATTCCACAATAAATGGTTGGATGAGGATGTACCAGGACGGGGGTAGATGTAAACAGAGTCTTTAATCGGGAGAATGCGGTATCAGCCTTATTGGACCACTGAAAAGGAGTCCCTTTACGTGTAAGTTCAGTGATCAGTGTAATAACGGCAGAGAAATTCTTAATGAAACGCCTGTAAAAATTGGCAAACCCCACAAATCTCTGAATATCTTTTTCATTCTTAGGGATGGGCCAGTCCAGCACAGCTTTAATTTTACTTGTGGCCATACTGAAACCTTTAAGAGTTATTACATACCCCAGGAATTGAATTTCTATTTGTTCAAACTCACATCTAGTTTAATGTATAGTTGGTGGGCGCTCCAGAACTATACGGACCTGTTTTCTGTGGTTTTCAAGATTATCAGAAAATATTAGGATATCATTCAAATATGCCACAACAAACTGATCCAGGAGATCTCGTAGTACATCATTGATAAGATGCTGGAAAGTTGCAGAGGCATTACAAAGCCCAAATGGCATTACTAGTTATTCGTAATGCTCGTACCTGGTTCTGAAAGCTGTTTTCCATTCATCATTTGGTCTGATGCGAACCAGATTATATGCCCCCTGAAGATCAAGCTTCGTAAATATTTTAGCTGAGCGAAGTCTCTCCAAAAGTTCAGGAATGAGAGGCAAGGGGTAGCGTTTTTTAACAGTGATGTTATTAATGTCCTTGTAGTCATTGCATGGCCGTAGGCTTCCATCTTTCTTTTCTACAAAGAATATACAGTGGATATAAAAAGTCTACACACCCCTGTTAAAATGTCAGGTTTCTGTGCTGTAAAAAAATTAGACAAAGATAAATCATTTCAGAACTTTTTCCACCTTTAATGTGACCTATAAACTGTACAACTCAATTGAAAAACAAACTGAAATCTTTTAGGTAGAGGGAAGAAAAAAACTAAATAATAATAATATGGTTGCATAAGTATGCACACCCTTAAACTAATACTTTGTTGAAGCGCCTTTTGATTTTATTACAGCACTCAGTCTTTTTGGGTATGAGTCTATCAGCATGGCACATTTTGACTTGGCAAGATTTGCCCACTCTTCTTTGCAAAAACACTCCAAATCTGTCAGATTGCGAGGGCATCTCCTGGGCACAGCCCTCTTCAGGTCACCCCACAGATTTTCAATTGGATTCAGGTCAGGGCTCTGGCTGGGCCATTCCAAAACTTTAATCTTCTTCTGGTGAAGCCATTCCTTTGTTGATTTGGATGTATGCTTTGTGTCGTTGTCATGCTGAAAGATGAAGTTCCTCTTCATGTACAGCTTTCTAGGAGAAGCCTGAAGGTTTTGTGCCAATATTGACTGGTATTTGGAACTGTTCATAATTCCCTCTATCTTAACTAAGGCCACAGTTCCAGCTGAAGAAAAACAGCCCCAAAGCATGATGCTGCCACCAGCATGCTTCACTGTGGGTATGGTGTTTTTTTTGTTGATGTGCAGTGTTGTTTTTGCACCAAACATATCTTTTGGAATTATGGCCAAAAAGTTCAATCTTGGTTTCATCAGACCATAACAACTTTTCCCACATGCTTTTGGGAGACTTCAGATATGTTTTTGCAAAATGTAGCCTGGCTTGGATGTTTTTCTTCGTAAGAAAAGACTTTCGTCTTGCCACTCTACCCCATAGCCCAAACATATGAAGAATACAGGAGATTGTTGTCACATGTACCACACAACCAGTACTTGCCAGATATTCCTGCAGCTCCTTTAATGTTGCTGTAGGCCTCTTGGTAGCCTCCCAGACCAGTTTTCTTCTCGTCTTTTCATCAAATTTGGAGGGAGCTCCAGTTCTTGGTAATGTCACTGTTGTGCCATATTTTCTTCACTTGATAATGACTGTCTTCACTGTGTTCCATGGTATATCTAATGCCTTGGAAATTCTTGTTTACCCTTCTCCTGACTGATACGTTTTAACAATGAGATCCCTCTGATGCTATGGAAGCTCTCTATCGACCATGGCTTTTGCTGTGGGATGAAACTAAGAAAATTTCAGGAAAGACCAACTAGAGCAGCTGAACTTTATTTGGGGTTAATCAGAGGCACTTTAAATGATGGCAGGTGTATACGCCTATTTAACACGATTTGGAATGTGATTGCTTAATTCTGAACACAGCTACATCCCCAGTTATAAGAGGGTGTGCAGACTTATGCAACCACATTATTTTTATTTTTTATTTTTCTTCCCTCCACCTAAAAGATTTCAGTTTGTTTTTCAATTGAGTTGTACAGTGTATAGGTCACATTAAAGGTGGGAAAAGTTCTGAAATGATCTATCTTTGTCTCATTTTTTTAAAGCACAGAAACCTGACATTTTAACAGGGGTGTGTAGACTTTTTATATCCACTGTAGGAGCTCCTGCTGGAGAAGTAGATGGTCGAATAAAGCCTTTGGCAAGATTTTCTTGTATGTATTCACGAAGAGCTTTCAATTCAGGCTCAGAAAGGGAATATATACGGCCAAATGGGATAGCAGCCCCAGGTAACAGCTCTATTGGGCAATCATAAGGCCTGTGGGGTGGAAGCTGATCAGCATTCTTCTTATCACAGACATCTGCAAAATCCCAATATTGTAGAGGAAGCTTAGTCAAGTTTGTAGCAACCATTTCATTAATTTTTGTGGCAACAGGTGTTACCTTAGAGGGTTGACAATTCATTAAGCAGTGTTCTAAAGGGAAGGACAAAGTTCTGGTCTTCCAATCAATCTGTGGGTTATGCAGAGCAAGCCAAGGTACCCCCAAAATCACTGGAAACTGTGTTGAGGAAATTAGGTGGAAAGATATAGCCTCAGGGTGATTCACTTCCAGAGTCAACTTTAAGGGCACAGTCTCATGTGTAACCGGGCCTGACGTAAGTGGAGAACCGTCTACTGTCTCCATTAACACAGGTGACGAATTAGGGATAGACTGAATTCTATTTCCTGCTGCAAATTTGATGTCCATAAAGTTTCCGCCCTGCTCCAGAATCTATCATAGCTGTAGTTGAAATTTTACGATCACCACATTGCAACGTGATAGGCACCACAAAATGAGGATGTTGAGTCAACATACCCTCTTCACCATGAGCCACAGAAAACAAGGGTTGTGTGACAGAATCCAGTTGATCTGAAATCTGGGATTGGTGTCGAATCTGTGCACCCTCAGCCGCCATAGCTATTGTTCTTTTGGATTTGCTAGGGCAATTGATGGCATAGTGCCCTGCACTACCACAATACAGGCATAAATTGTGGGTGCGTCGCCACTGTTTTTCTTCATTGGATAATGGCCCTCTGATTAGATTTACCTGCATAGCCTCAGGCACAGAGTCTGTAGGTGTTTGTGGGGTCGGAGTAGAAATTCTTGAATAGGAAATACGAGTAGCACTTGGTCTAAAAGAGCCCTGTCTTTCCAATCTTCTTTCAGAAAGTCTCCGATCAATACGGATAGCCAAACGCACAAATGCATCAAAGTTAGCAGGAAGATCAACACGAGCTAGCTCATCTTTTATAGCTTCTGAGAGACCTTTTCTGAAGTGGAACCTCTGGGCTGATTGGTTCCAGGTAGTATCAGCAACCCACTGTCTGAATTCAGCAGCATATTCAGCCACAGAGCGCCTCCCTTGATGCAAATGAAGGAGAGTGGCTTCTGCTGTAGCACATCGATTGGGGTCATCAAAAACTAGGCACATGGCCTCAAGAAAGTCATTTACATTACCCAAGACTGTACTGTCCTGTTCCAGAAGAGGGGAGCCCCAAGCCAGAGCTTCATCTTTGAATAGGGAGAAAATAAATCCCACCTTCTCTCTTTCAGATGGAAAACTGTGAGGTAACATTGTGAAGTGCAAACGGCATTGATTCAGGAAACCCCTAAATCTTTTGCGATCTCCTCCAAACTTTTCGGGTAGGGGCAAACGTGCATCTTGTGCAGGTGTAACAGTAGCAGCCGCAACATCACGTGCCCTGTAGCGGGTATACTCAATGTGCATTGACTGAACTTTATTTTGCAGTTCAGCTACCTGGTCCTGCAGCACTTGAATGGTCTGTGCCTGGGTCTGCACAGTTCTTGCAGTAAAAGCAACCTGCTGGGCCAATGCAGAATCTGACCCGGCGGTCTCCATGAAAGGGCCAGATTATTCTGTAATGATATAGGAATCACAAGGTTTTGGAGACCAGCAGCCTAGGTCAGCAATGATCCAATTCAGCAACTTGTAGGTGAAACAGGAACAAGCTTTATTGAAGGGAACAGGAACCACAATAATCTGGCAAGGTACATAGACAGGAAGTGCCTTATATAGGCCAAGGACCAGACACCTGACCAGACACAGCTGAAGAGACTAGTCACTGATACTATTGCTAGCAGAGTCAAGGTTTATCAGATCTCAAGGAAATTCACAAAGGCAGGCTGGCGCAGTGGTATGGAAGAGGTTCAGCAGCCTGGGGACCATGGTTCAAAACCCAGCAGAGTCAATTCCTATGGCCTATGGCCAACAAACTATATATATGTGACAGTCTAAATAAAGGTTTGACAATTGTGTTTGCACTTACATATTCAAAGTGTGAGTGTCAGTCTGGGAATTAATACTAATTACAAGGGATTGTATGGTGTATGGAGTATAGCCATATGCAGTGGCTATTGTGTTACTGATATCCTGGTCTGTTGAAGCAAGTTTCTGGGCATGGTTCTTGGGTTTGGCCCATCTTCAGCTATCAGAGGTGTAAAAGGACCTCACAATTCTGCTGGATAGGTTTGAAGCAGGTTCTTACCGAGTTCAATTGAAGTAGCAGATCATGACATGATCTTTTCTGGGATATTGTGATTGAGTAAAAAGTAATCTAATCTTGTGAAGGCTTGATGCCTAATTGAAAATATGTAATCTTTCTCCATTATGGTAAATCCTCCATGCATCATATAGAACTCATCTTGAAGACAGTGTTAATACTTCACGCAATTACCTTAAAATTGTTGAATTACCTTATTTCATTTTCTTTTGGCTCTATAATTTCCCCACTTAGGAAAGTCCCATGAAAAATGTGTTTGCAGATAAAAAAATAATCAGGCTTTGGTTTCGGATTCCTTTTGGGTGTCATATGATTCATTATCCCAGTGTTTGCTCTTTATTTGTGCAGCTGTGGTACTAAAGGTCCATTCTTGCCAGATATATGTTGTCAGTAGACTAGACACTCACACTGTGACACCCACACAAGTCAATACGTGAGTGTTTTAATTTTTTCAAGCAAGGAACATAACCTGGTCAATATTCTTGCTTCTTTACTGATCTAATTAGTCTAATTATGTATATATTACAAACATTTTCATTTCTGTTATCTAGCAATGACCATTTTGTGGAGTAAGTGTGACAGTGGTGGAAAAAAAAAGAGTAATACTCTGTGTTCAGTAGGGTAATGAGTGACTGTTGTGTCCTGTGAAAAACTGCTATATCTGTCAATCTTCTCAGATGTGGCAACCCAAATAATTGTATTCACCATAATAATAATACTCAATATGTGCTCATTTAAACAACTTACAACGCAATAATTTTATTTTCAATGTGCTTTTAAAATATTCATTAAAGTGCTTTTTCTGTTTCTAATCTTTTTCCAAGTATAATATGTGGGAAAACAATGCCCTCCTGTGGTACTCACATGTATTAGACTGATCAGTGCTCAAACTCCGGCTGCATTTCGGGTCCTCTCACTTTCAACACGATTATATCACAGATTTCTCAATATCACCAATTATTTAGATGGACTGGTGGGTTCTCATACCTGCACCCATTCAACCACTTCAGTGCCTTGTTTTCAATAATTTGAGATCTTATGAGTAACTGTTACTGTGACAATGCACTGCACAGTCAATATTAATCTGATTTACACCCTTTATAGCACATATCTGTTGTCTGTTTGATTTATCCTTTACAGGTATAGGTTACAGGCTTGTGTTACGCCCACCAGCTTTGGGGAACTATGCTCACCCCCATGGGTCGCATTTTGTTCAGATCTCAACACCAGCAGACACCTCAGATGACTTCAGATGACAGCATAATTTCTGAGGAGACAGGTAACATAAGACCCCTTTTCTTAGGATCTCAGAATCACACACCATGTACCTTTAATTAGTACAAGCAGACTCCATCACCACCTTTGTTTAGTGTGTCCAAAATCAGACTGGCTTTTATTTTTCCTCCACAAGTTTTACAAATCACAAAAAAAATATACATTCTTCACACAGTTCTAGACATCCTCTTCAGCCCCACCCTCACCACCTGGGAGCTATCCTCAGATACATCCCCCGTCCCCATATTAGAGATGGGACTAAGCTATGGCAGAAGCCGACTAATGGGCATTGCATCAGGACAGATGTAGCTGAGTCTGGTATACACATCAAAGATGCCAAATCTCTCAGGGCCTCATTCTATTAGCGGCCGCAGCCGTTGCGGGGCCGCAAGGACCGGCCGCAAGCTATTCGGCTATTCTATTCCCTTACGGCCGGAGGCTCCGGCAGGCTTGCGGCCGGTGCCTTGCTATCTCTTGCGGCCGCTCGCGCCAGAGGAAAGCCTTTGATCTAAAACGGCCGCAAGAGTTTTGCAATTCAATTCCTCCGGGAAACCTCTCTGCAAGGCTAAAAGCGAGCCGCAGCTTACTTGCAGGAAAGAGGTCTCGCTAGCACCAATTAAGCACATAAAATAGCTTAAATAAAGCCATCCTGCACTTTGAGAAGACTATAAATGGATTTTAGGTGTTAGAAAAAATAGCACATAATTATCCTGTACTCAAATCCGTAAAATATTTTATTTTTAATATCCGTAAAATATCCATGTAAAAAGTCCAGAGTGCTTGGAGCACCTCAGACACACCCACGCCGCAGCCGGAAAATAAACAGTTAATTTGAACTCGGGTTTGGGCAGATGTGCAAGCTTGAGAGTGGGTTACTTTTAATCCTCATGTCCCCCAATATGATCCCTAGCATTTACAGAGCTGTACAGTGCAGGCTTGAATTTATTTTTCAGTTTTTATATTTCTGAGATTACGGCCGGTTCCAAGATATGCGGCCGGCCGTAAAAGGAGATCCTTGCGGGGCCGTATAATAGAATCGCGAGTTAACTGAACCCCCGCAAGGAATCGCAGCCTTACGGCCGATTTACGGCCGCTAATAGAATAAGGCCCTCAGTATTTAACCAACTATCCTTCCCCCCAAACTGCCAATTCAGTTTTTTGGCTTTATGACTCTGTAACAAGGCTACACATTCCATGAGTTAACCACTTACAGTCCATGCCATCACACAACATTTTATAATGGGAAAATGACCCTGCACCCTGTAATAGTGTCAGATCTTAGCATACATAAATTCTTTAAACTTTATCAATATTTCCTGGAGAAAATTGAGCATTTTAATACTTTATCTTATCTGAGCATATCCTATAAACTACTTCTAACACATATACATTTTTTTAAAGTTAATCAATAACAGTACTATATGCACTTATTACATCCATGATAACTACATGTATGCATTACACCCATGATATAAATGTTAAGCAAGTTGTTATTACCTTCTAACCACACATATAATAACTGATGAACCCCAAACAGTCCAGTGGGCCCTTCTGTTCATAACAGCTAGTTTTCCCTGTTTCCTCTTTCTCTAATCTAATACATGCTGCTTATATCAGACACACACATTACATGGAGTCATTCTATGCACATACAGATTTATTTTATTTAAAAATAAAACTTGTTTTCCACACCTCCAGAGCTGCTTACATAGAACCTCCCAATAAAAACACTGCATTTGGGTATGGATTTTTACCCTTTACAACCTTCAAGTCGTCAACAGCAACACAATGCAAAGATCCACACAGCAGTGTCTGGCTCCTCCAGCTTCCTTGTGCAGGGGACTACACGTCCCACTATTCCTTGCTACAAAAACTGCCATTATAGATGGATACAATGTATTAGCTGTCCGTGATTGGTCAAAATGAATTATGAATGGTTTGATAATTTTAGCAGGGATTTACAGGGGTGTTAACTCTGAAAATCAACTGCTGGCAAACTCAAGAGATTTAGCAAACTTAGGGTAAGATTAATAATGTTTATTTTGGTAATTTTATGCAAATTTTTTTTTCATACACTACTGATTCTCCTCTATCAGATGCTTCATAATCCAACTTAAATCTGACTTATACCGCTGCTAATGTAGTCATGTTGTTCTTGTAGAGACGGACCATGCATGATAGATTTACCCAACACAGAAACCATGGATGGATGCATCCATAACAGCACTGTGATTACTTATTAAAGTACAATAAAAAAATGATCCAGTCAGCAGAAAGAGGTTTATATAACTGAAACTTTGTTAAATCAGTTCAACCACTAACCTTCGTTGACTAACCCTTTGCTGTCTGGCTTCTGTTTCAGGCTTGTGGTACTCATGGTGTGGCTTGTGTTTTGACATCACTGGGAAATATATTACAGTATGGAGCAAGTGAGCAGCAGAGGCGTTACGAAGGCAGGGACAGATTTATATTTCTGGAGCCCCTAGCTAGAACATCCCAAGCTGCCCAGTAGTGTGTGTATGGAACTAACACGTGTGGTATGCCACTAGCTCCCTCCCACTACCATGGCACTCCTTCATCCTCCCACACCTCCCTTATTTTTACCAAATTCTGTGAACTTTGTTGTTTTGTGGTATGAGGGCTTTATATAAACTCTAGTTGTGTGTTCCCTTTAATCTGTGAAGTGAGTATACTGAAGACGGGTTGTGGACGATGCCCCTATCCAGTCCAGGATAAATAAGCAGACTGGGGAAAAATGTCATTATAAAGAATCATATTGTACCATGAGTCAGAAAAACACCACAGGAACCTACTGGAAGTGATTAATTTTTACATCATAAATCTATTTAATCTTTCATTTGTTTTTGTTTTTATATTGATTAAATAATATACCTTAATAAAAACACCAGGATTTTGTTCTTTATTGTTTATTTCTAGTCACAGGGACAGAATTCCTCTACTTGTAATAACCACAGGAATCTATACAAATTAAAAACACAAGTGATTTTTAATACAAAAATATTACATATTTCATTGAGCTGGATTTTAATGTAATTGTAATCATCCTATTTCGCTTTCACAGACATATAGTTTGATGTTAAAAGGACATGTTGAGCATAAAATCGACAAATCCATTTGCATGCATATATGTATTTATTGATTAATTCATATTTATTTATTGATTCACAGAAATACATGAATCACCGGACAGGGTATTTTTATTATTATTATTATTATTATTATTATTGTTTATTTATAACGCACAGACATATTCCGTAGCACTGTACATAAGTTAAGTTCAAGACAAAGATAAATACAAATTAAGACATAGCAAAGCAAGGAGGGGGATGAGCATGTAGTAGAGTTACCGGCTGTAACTCCTCTCTAGGCAGGTGCAATCCCATTGGTAAGGATTATCCCTTCCCTCAAAAATGAGCACACGCATAATTATGTATGATCACACTGAGAACTGTTTATTAGGCAAAAGTCCAACATATTTATGTAGATCTGTCATCAATCAGCATCAAGTCACAACCCTTGGCAACCATTCACTTATCCAATCCCAAAGCCCTTTACTTATAGCCAAATAGCCCAACCTGTCAATCACGGCATGACAATTTCCATAATGACCCTCCCAGGTACCTTGGAGCCTGAGATGGCAATTAACAAATTGCTCCTTTATTCCATTTGTCAGAACTTACTGGCTAATCAAGGAAGGATACAGCTTGTCGGGTGGTCCATGACTCTTTTTCTTGGCCTCTCACTTTGGCCTATGGCACTTTAACCTATTGCTGTGGTTCCCCAATTATCGGTACCCCTGCTCCCCATTACTGGGATGTAATGCCCGCCAGATTTGGGGACTATGCTCACCCCAATTCTCTCTCTATGGGTCACAACTTTTTGTTTAGATCTCCACACCCAGTTAGGACAGTTCAGATGACAGCATCATTACTGAAGAGGCAGATACCATCAGACCCCTTTTCTTAGGATCTCAGAATGACACACCCTGTACCCTTGATTAGTACAAGCAGACTCCAACACCACCTTTATTTAGTATGTCCCAAATCAGACTGGCACTTCTTTATTTTTTTCAAGACACATTTTCAGATAACACAAAACACCTTCCCCCCCAGGTCTGTAGCCAAGCCCACATTTCTTAGTTGCTAGATCTCAACTTGCAGGGATATAAACTAAACGTCCCCCTTCCAGACTCTATACAGGGATCTATGCATGGCTGACTCTCAAAGCCATATCACTTCTTTAGAATCTTTAACCTTTTGTATATGCCAGATATGACTGTATTATCTAAGCATAGCATACTATCCTACTTCTAATACAGATACATTATTTTAATGTTAATCAATGTCAGTAGTATACGCACTTATTACATCCATGATATAACTACATGTATGCATTAAACCCATGACATAACTGTTAAGCAAGTCATTAGCACCTTCTAAACACACATATAATAACTGATTAACCCCAAACAGTCCAGTGGGCCCTTCTGTTCAGAACAGCTAGTTATCCCCATCCTAGTGTGGCCTAGGAATTCGTCCTGCTGGACAAATTTCTAGCCACACTGATCTCACTTGTGCAAGTGATAGAGTTGTAATTGCCTCACAGTCTACACATTCTTCCAATTCCAATGGGCAAACAATTTTGGGCATAGCCTCCATGGCGCAATTGCCAACTGCCTCCCCTGGGCCATGGCACATGCCCCCTCCTTCCCCATCCATTGGGGAAAACAATTTCCTTGGGCAGCTGCAGGGGAGGCAAAGCAGTAGGGGTAGATGATGAGCCACACCATGGGGTACCCTCTTTTGCAAACCATGTATACTGGCCCACCAATATGTGTAACAATCTGGGGTAGTTATTTGCCAATGCCACCCTCTCCAGCATGGCCAGTACAAACAGCTGACTTGCGGTATCTAAAACAGTCCTTGGGCCTATTAGTTCACCCAGTCCAAAAGGTCTCAGGGCTGATGATGTAAATCTACAGACCTGTGTCAATCAGGTTTTCTTAAAGTGACATATCAGGTTATCCTTATTCTTATCATATCAACTAGGCATTCTGTTCAACATATAAACCCACTGTGACATAATTAATGAAGTGAGATAATGGGATAGGCAGGATCGAAATTACCATTAGGCAGAGTAGGCAGTTAACCATAGATAAACCTTTTCTCTTAGTGGCCGAAGAGTGCTGCCAGTCATATCACTTCTTATCTTCTCCTCAAGGAATGCTGGGAGATGAAGTCTGCCTAAACTCATACAATTTGTACCTGCTTGGATCTGTCCTCTGAAGCTCATGACTACAAAGACTTTGAGATGTAGTTTTTCAAATTAGCCAATCTGTAACCTGTCTCAAGCAGCATGTTGCAGAATGCAGAATGGCATGTAGGCAGCATACAAGCAGGAACCCAAATTCAAATGAAAATATCTGAAAGATGATCAGACCACAGATGGAAAGAATCTGGCAGCACATATAAAAAAATAAAAAAAATTGTTTTGGAAGCTGACAGACTGACAGTCTGTGAGCTTAATCAAAGTACATGATATAAAAGTGCTCTTTCAATATTAAAATAAAAAAACTACAATACAACATAATAAAACGTATTTAAAGCAAAATTAATTAGTCCTAATGTGCAAAGTATATATGTGTGAAGTGCAATATATTAAATGGAATTCTAATGTTCTATAGCACTGGAGCTACAATTTTTTATTTTTTTATTTTTATAATGTAGTTTTTTTTTTTTTAATCATTGTTCGTTATTTTTCACAGTCAAATGTCATAACATTTTTCATACTGGTAAATTTAAACACACATGTTATAAACTGTTTTTAATAAAATCTGAATTTTTTTGTATACTTTTTTTGTTGTTGTAGTTCTTTTGTTTAACTGTGACCTTCCTCCATCTTTTTCCTCTTTTTCTTTTCTCCGTTTGACTGTAGATGTAGATCCAGTAACTTAGTTTTTTAAAGGTGCTCTGTTGGTAAAAATCCACAATTAGAAAGTATGCAAGTAAGTGACAGAAGCGGTGTAAACCATGAGTATAAAATCATTCATAGAGAAACCTTAGCAGTCTCTGCTTGTATAGAAGAGATTCAGTGTTGACATAATTTCAATGTAGCTTTTAAAACAAACAATTAAAGTTTAGTGTTTCATGCACTCCCATGGTTAGGAGAGAGTTCTGTCCAGGAGGCTGCCCTACTTTTTTAAGTTTGGGAAAGAGGCAATGTAAATCCATTATCAGGACAACCTCCTGGACAGAGTCTCTCCCACCCACTGTCACATTATGGGAGGTGGAGAGAAGCAGTTATGCTGAAGTTTGAAATACTAAACTTCAAATGTAAGTTTTGAAAGCTACATCTGTTGTTTCATGTTGAGTTGATTCGATTTAAAGCATGATCCAAAAATTGGCACTAGAAGTGAATGTTTTGTGGAGAAGATCCTTCAGTTTAACAACCTATGAATTTTAAAGGATCTTTATAAATAGCTTCAATCCGAGATAATCTGTGATAAGAAAAGGATATTTACTAAACCACCATGTTTAGCCTTCAATACATGTTTTAAACCTTTATTGGAAACCATAAAATTAGAGACATAATAAGATGAAGTTGAACTCTTAATGATTTTAGTTTTTTAGGAAATATTGCAAACATGGAACTAAGTATACAACAATCTAACAACATTAGATGTGTAACTATGAAAATAAAAACATTGTCAGAAAAAAAACTATATATTTTAAATATTGTTTATATATAGAGGAATACATCTTATTTTTGTTGCATCACTTCTTAAGAGTTGGAGCTTAATGGGGGATTTATTTGTATCTGTCAGTGGAGACAGGGGTGGAAGAGGGGGCAAGAAGGAAAGGGGAGTTGCATTTCTTGGTAAACTGGATTTAACTGAATTTGCCACCAGTCCCTTCCCCACACTTGATTAGAATCAGACAGACACAATGGCTTACCAAAGTATCATGATACCTCCAGTGTGCAAAAGTAATTAACCATTATTATTTCTAATTTAAAAATCCAATATAGAAATCTTTTAAAAAAATATATATATTTATATTTACATTTTCTTGTGTACACACACAGTACAAAATATTGGAGAATGCAATACATGAAAATATGGTCTTCAGAACTGGACACACTATTCTAGGTGAGGTCACATTAAGGATCTATAGATTGACATTAGAACCTCTCCTTTGTTTCTGGTATTAATTAATTTACTAACACCCTAATGCATGGGCCATCTCTGGGAAATAATGCTTATTTTCAAAAATATTTACAACAACGTAGAACAATGAACTTCAATAGACAACACGGATCAACAAACTATCAAATATTTACTTACCTTAACATTGCATTCATGAGAGACTTTGCACACACAGAATCACTGGATTTTTCCCCACAGCAGGAATAGGAACCTTCTGTATATGTTCCACGATGACTCATCCATATTCCAAATGAATGCTCAATATCATAAGTTGTAAGTGGTTGAATTCTGTGCTTCTGGGCTTCATCTGCTCCATTAGTTGTAAGAACATGATGCTCATACCCCAAAAAATGTGAAACCTCATGGATTAGTGTTATTATGCGGGAATTGCTCCCCAGGTATTCTTGTTGTTTCCAAAATAAAGGACACAAGTAAATAACTCTATGACTAGAGCCAGGGTAGACATATGCAAATAAAGGGTTTGGTTATTTATCCTTCATAAATGTCACTTTATTGAGTTCATTGATTAAACCTTGCACCAGATCTTGACTGATCCATGGAACATCTCTCAGCAACGACGGATCACCAAGTTCTTCTGGTCTCTCCACCAATAGACTTTCCTTCTTCCTCAGTGCATCAGTGAGAATATTCATGGTTCTCTGTTTGGCTTCATTTGCCAGTTTACCCTCATCCTCACTCAGAGGAGACATAGTATGTACTAAACTCAATGCCATTGTGTTATGTACTAAACTCAATCTCTTGTTATATACTGTATATAATGATAAAGTGGAAATTCCCTTTTTCACCAGAGATTAAAAACATATTCAGTAAGCAAACCCCAAAAATTACATAACCAAGTACTTTCACTTTCATATTTATATTGAAAGGTTGAGAGACTTTGTTGTTTTTCTTTGGCTCTAAGATTATTAACGTTTGTTTGCAAAAATAATCTTTTGGTGCTCATTGCAGCCTAAGTTCCTCTCATGTCTAGGCCTGCAACGCCTTTGACGCTCTTTGCAGCCCGCCGACTGTGTGCCTCGTTTTGCGTGGCCCACAATTTTTAACATTGCGTGACCAACATAGTAAACGTGGACAACATTTGTAAGAACCACAACTATATATATGATTTGTCATCTCAAAATAAATGCATAGCTGTGACCAGCGTCAGTGGTCAAGGTGTACTATAACCTTCTCCATATGATATTGTTCATCAACATTGATATGACTTTAATCAGCTATACAGCTGTTAGCACATGTTAAAGGATAACCATGATAACGGCAGTAGGGGAAAATATTGTTAGAATGTATACATTATTCAAAAAAAAATGGTACCATCAAATCAGGGGAACTGCTATGGACACAACATATGCCTACAATTATACCCATTTGTTTTTAGTGTGGTGGGAGGCTAACTGTGTCTTCAGGGATAACATGATGGGATTTACAGATAAGATCCTATTGTGGAATCGCTATATAGATGACATTCTTATTTTTATGGCTTGGTGAGGCAGCCGAGTTTATGTCCTTTGAGGAAATTCTGAACATGAACATCTCAGGTCTCAAATTTACATATACAATAAATTCCAACAAAATTGAATATTTGGATATCAGATTAATAAGTATAATAAGGGGAACATACACACCACAATCTATCGCAACTGCACTGCTTCCAATTCCCTTCTGAACTGGCCTAGCCAGCCCCCCATTCCCCTTAAAAGAGGCATATCAACAGGCCAATATTTAAGGGCTAGTCGTAACTGAATCTCCTTCTCAACTCTTCAGCTTGATCTTTAAAACTTTCCACTGATTCACAAAGTAACGTGGTACCCCAATAGAATCTTAAAAGAGGCGTATAAAAAAGCTCTACTCTCTGATGGTTTAACACTACCCAACTCTACTAAGCAAAAATCAGAGGATGTATCAGTCAGAGGTATAATGGAATATGACCATCAAGCATTAGAAAAATCTTAAACAAATCTTGGTACCTACTCACTCAAGATCTAACACTGAACAAACTAATATCCACTAAAGCCACAGTTACCTATGGAAGGGAAAGAAATCTGGTGGATTTTCTAACTACTAGTTTCTATGACAAAATGGGCACGTCCAAATCATAGCTAAAACCCATGAGAGGCCTATTTAGATGTGGGAGATGTAAGGCTTGCAGATACTTTAAGCCAAGAAAGAGTTCAAACATCCTGCAACTGAAAAAAAATTATGACATTAAACAATTTTTTAATTGTGGCTCTACAGCGTTATATATTACAGTACACAAAAGGATATTGGAGCATGTGTATGCAATTAGAAAGGATCTGGACACACCAGTATGCAGACATTTCAGACTATTCCATGATATACAAATAGATAGTCTGCAAGTATGTGTCATAGACAGTGTCCAGTTAGGACCTCCCAAATGTGATAGGAAGCCTTTTGCAGAGAGTCAATGGATCTATTACTTACAATCCCAAAACCCCAAACAAAGGTTTTTTCTACTCAGCATTTATTTAATATATAGGCCTAATGGTCCAGTTATTATTGGCAGACATTGTCCATCATCTATCACAATATGAGTCATCGCCATAGTCATTAATATATATGACAATACTGTTCAGCTGTCACATAATTACATAGTTACATAGCATTTAAGGTTGAAAAAAGACTTTCAGTCCATCAAGTTCAACCTTTTAAGACCTCCTCTGATCTGCAATATGCGGCTTAACAATTAATGAATTCGTTGTATAAAAAAAAAATCTATATATCAATTCCCTCCCTGGCCCAGACACCGGCGACCGGACCTCTCCCTGGATCAATACTGCCCCTCCAATTATCCATGATAACCCAGAATTCCCTTTTTAATTAGAAATAAATCCAGTCCCCTTTTAAAGTTATCTATCGAATCTGCTGTCACCACCTCCTCTGGTAGGGAATTCCACAGATTAACCACCCTTACTGTGAAAAACCCTTTTCTTTCTTTAAGGTGGAAGCTTTTTACTTCTAACCTAAAGGGATGTCCTCTTGTCAGTTGAAAACCTCTTGGCACAAAAAGCTCCCTTGACAAATCTTTATACTGACCCTGGATGTATTTATATAAGGTAATCATATCTCCTCTTAGATGCCTTTTTTCTAGAGAAAATAAGTTTAATTTGGTTAGTGTTTCTTCATAACTTAGCCCCTCCATTCCCCTTATTAGTTTTGTTGCCCTCCTCTGTACCTTTTCCAGCTCTAAAATGGCCTTTTTATGAAGGGGTGCCCAAAATTGTACTCCATATTCCAAATGAGGGTGTACTAGAGATTTGTATAGTGGCAGAATTATATTTGCTTCCCTGGCTTCTATACCCTTCTTAATACATGCTAATATTTTATTTGCCTTTGCAGCTGCTGCTTGGCTTTGAGCACTGTTACCTAGGTGGTTGTCCACAAGCACTCCCAAATCCCTTTCAATATCTGATATACCTAGATTTGCTCCATTAAGATTATAAATTGCATGGCTATTTTCCTTCCCAGATGCATAACTTTACATTTATTCGTATTAAATCTCATCTGCCATTTAGATGCCCATTCCTCAATTTTATGTAAATCTCTTTGGAGGGAAAGCACATCACTATCTGATTTAATTACCTTGCACAACTTTGTGTCATCAGCGAAAATGGAGACACCACACTCCAATCCTACCTCTAAGTCATTAATAAATATGTTAAAAAGGAGAAGACCTAATACTGAACCCTGAGGAACCCCACTTACCACATTAGTCCAATCGGAGTATGTTCCATTTACAACAACCCTTTGCTTCCTGTCTTTTAGCCAGCTCTCAATCCATGAGCAGATATTTACTGTATCTCTTAGTTTGCACAATAGTCTCCCATGTGGTACTGTATCAAAAGCCTTTGCAAAATCCCAAAAGACTACATCCACTGAGTTGTCTTGATCCAGGTTCCTACTAACCTCCTCATAGAAACTAATTAGATTTGTTTGACATGACCTATCCCTCATAAATCCATGTTGACTCCTACTTATAATCCTGTTCAAATAGACATATTCTTGTATATTATCCCTTATTAACCCTTCTAAAAGCTTCCCCACTACAGAAGTGAGGCTCACTGGTCTATAATTCCCCGGATTTGCTCTTGCTCCCTTTTTAAATATAGGTATCACATCAGCTTTTCTCCAGTCATCTGGTAGAGACCCTGTGTTGAGTGAATCTTGAAAAATTAAATATAATGGTTTGGCTATTACAGAACCCAGTTCCCTTAGTACCCTTGGATGTATTCCATCAGGACCCGGGGCTATATTAACATTTATTTTTTCCAACCTCTTTTGGATTACTTCCTGTGTTAACCAATTATTTGGCAAAGGCCCCATTATGTTGCTGTGTCCCAACCACTGGTACCTCCCTTGTGTATACCGAAGAAAAGAATGTATTTAGCTCATCTGCCTTTTCTTGGTCACTAATTATCAGACGGCCTTTGTCACATTGTAATGTTCCTATAGCTTCCTTCCTCGCCTTCTTCCCATTAATATACTTAAAAAATATTTTAGGGTTAGTCTTACTCTCTTTTGCAATTAATTTTTCATTTTCTATTTTAGCCAGTCTAATCGCCCTTTTGCAAGCCTTGTTGATTTCCTTGTATTCCTGTAAAGCAGTCTCTGTCCCCTATTTTCGTTGGCCCCTTAAAATTTTGTTTTTTTAATTCAATCTCAAATGAGACTGTGTTGTGATCACTGTTTTCCAAAGGTTGCCCTATTCCAACATTAGATACTATATCAATATTATTTGTGATGAGTAAATCTAGTAGGCTCTTGTACAACCTGGGCCAGATAATGATCACTGAGTGTACTCAAGAACCTGCTCCCCTTAGATGAACTGCTGGTCTCATTTATCCAGTTTATTTCAGGGTAATTAAAATCTCCCATTATTAGAACTTGACCATGCCTAGCTGCATTTTCAATCTGTAACAATAACTGTATTTCCTCACTTTCAGCTATATTTGGGGGTTTATAGCATACTCCTACTAATATTCTTTTGGAATTTGCTGCTCCACTATTTAACTCTATCCACAAACATTCAGCTTTATCACTAGGTCCACCATAAATATCTTCTCTGACTATAGGCTTAAATTCAGGCTTAACATACAGACAAATCCCTCCTCCTCATTTACCATTGCCTCTATCTTTCCTAAATCCCTCCTCCTCATTTACCATTGCCTCTATCTGCCTCTATCTTTCCTAAATAGGTTATAACCATCCATATAAATAGTCCAGTCATGAGATTCATCCCACCACATTTCAGTAATGCCTATTAAATCCCATTTTTCATTAATTGCTAATAATTCTAACTCTCCTATTTTTCCTGGCAAGCTTCTGGCATTAGCAAGCATACACCTTATGTTATGAGTCTGTAGTTCTGAAGTGCCTGCCACTGTACTTGAATTACTTAGTACTACCTCCCTATTGACTATACTACCCCTCCCCCATCTCCTCCCCTATAAGTTGGTATTTCATCCCTTATACCCTCTACACTTTCTACCCCATTACTTATATCTAGTCCCTCTGTTCATCTATTGACATTCAGTAAAGCATATAGTAAGTGTCATAGACAATGTTCAGTGGGAACCTTTCAGAAGTGATACTGTAAGATGTCTCATTTCTAGAAAGCATTAACTATCTACACCCTCTATAAAAACAGTCACACAATAGTTTTTCTTACTTACCATGGCCCTAATTCTATTATCGGCCGTAAATCGGCCGTAAGGCTGCGATTCCTTGCGGGGGTTCTGTTAACTCGCAATTCAATTACGACCGGCCGCATATCTTGAAACCGGCCGTAAGCTCAGAAATCTAAAAACTCAAAAATAAATTCAAGCCTGCACTGTACAGCTCTGTAAATGCTAGGGATCATATTGGGGGACATGAGGATTAAAAGTAACCCACTCTCAAGCTTGCACATCAGCCCAAACCCGAGTTCAAATTAACTGTTTATTTTCCGGCTGCGGCGTGGGCGTGTCTGAGGTGCTCCAAGCACTCTGGACTTTTTACATGTATATTTTACGGATATTAAAAAATATATATTTTACGGATTTGAGTATAGGGTAATTATGTGCTATTTTTGCTAACACCGAATATCACTTTATAGACTCTGCAAAGTGCAGGATGGCTTTATTTGAGCTATTTTATGTGCTTAATTGGTGCTAGCGGGACCTGTTTGCTGCAAGTAAGCTGCGGCTCGTTTTTAGCCTTGCAGACAGGGTTCCCGGAGCAATAGAATAGCAACCAGGCTTTTCTTACGGCCGATTTCCTTGCGGCCGTTTTAGATCAAAGGCTTTCCTCCGGCGCGATCGGCCGCAAGAGATAACAAGGCGCCGGCCGCAAGCCTGCCGGAACCCCCGGCTGGAGGGGAATAGAATGGCCGGAAAGCTTGCGGCCGGTCCTTGCGGCCCCGCAGCGGCTGTGGCCGATAATAGAATGAGGCCCCATGTATTTAATATGTAGGTCTGGTTAACCAGGTTTCATTGGTGGACATTTGTCCATTTTAGTGTGAGACACATTTATAGTCATATATGCCTACATTGTTTAGCTATTTATCTATTTCTATTACTCATATTTCATTCTTTAATAGCATTATTAGTTTCCATCACAATGATTTACATTGATCACTCAGCATTATAGGCTTCACATATGTTTCGCACACTTAGGTAGTTTTGACGTTTTTATTACACATTGATACTTACTGTAAAGTATCTTTTGATAAAGGTACAGGTTTTGAGTTTGGTTACTTTAGATGCAACATCTCAACATGACATTTCACACACATTAGTATTACTAGGGTTGCGACTTAGTATCATATTTATTTTAACAATTAGTTTGTTCACCATAAGCACGCATATTCACTTACAACCTTTGGTGGCCCATTATGATTCACACATTTTGGAGAATTGTTATTGATTCAAATGTGAAGCATGTCTAGGAGATCCAGACATATATTACACTTGGCGATATTATTTATAAAGCACATAAATATCTGATGGATGTTAATTTTTCTGATTTGGTGACATACTGTACTTTTTGTTTTTATATGACATATTGCATAGAAAATAAGGCTTATATTATTGTATATCATTTACACAAGTGATTTATTAAAATACTCAACGGTTAATGTACATAGGTTCAACATAGGTTGAATCAAAAACACATGCATAAGTGGAATATGATTGTATTTCTATTTGATATTTAGATTGGAAATGTGCAGCCATCACATGTATAGGTTGCTTAACTGACTAATTGGATGTCAACATTAACAAAGAAGATAATTTCTCTCTGTTTAAGTCACTGCTTTATTTTTCCAAAGCAGATTTGATATACATCTCAAATATGGCAAATTTAATATGGCAGGACTGGTTAATGGATCTTACGCCCTCCATCCTTTGTGACTGGGCTGACCTTACACTTTTTTTTTAAATATTAAAAAATGTTCTTAATTTTTATTTGTTGCAACTTTGGATCAACATTACATCCCTTCCTATCTGTGCTCATTTCGTTTGTGAAGTGGCTCTACCCCCTCCTCTGCTTGCCAATCCCAGCAAATGTACCAATCAGGCCAATCAGAAGCAACTGATGTCATCACTGATGGGTTATTTAAACCTGAAACTCAGCGCCGCCATCTCTATTAGACCACCCACCTTTTCACAAAGCAGCTGAAGCTGTGAAACAAACTGTTGGGCTTTAATGTAGGATCTTTGTTGTCAGGGCCCCAATCCTCCATGTTCGGCCTCCGTCTTCCTGGTGATGGGGTGCTGTGTGTGTGTGTGGGGGGGGGGGGGGGGGCAGGGGGGTAGCAGCGGCACCTGCAGTGGTGATGGTAGAGGCATGGGGGAGGAGGGACCAGGCTGAGGTTGGTCGGGATATGCCACCGGGGTGGAGGAGGCTGGACTGTGGACCAGAGAGTGTTGCATAGTGTCTGCTGTCACCTCCTGGAAAGCGCTCTGGTCAGCCCCCATCCTGAGCAGCCCGGTCAGGTAGGATTCTCTCATTAGGTGATGCCTCCCTACTCAGCCTGGCCAGACTGCACATCACCTCTGCATGATTGGCGGAGATGCTGGCCTGGATCCCCTGGACACACTCCATCTGCTGCCTTGTGAGGTCCAGCATCTCTGCTTGAGCAGCCTGGCTTGGTGTTGAGGATGATGGTGCTTCTTGCGTGACCTGGTGAGGAGGTGGTGGTGGCCCAGTGAGAAGGGTCTGGGGCCCATCTGGAGCCTGATGACAGACGGGCAGTGGTGTTGGTGGGCGCGTTGTTGGTGGTGACGGACAGTCTGATGTACTCCTCCACCTTTGCCGGTTCCTGCTGTTCGGGGGCTTGCTCCTCCACTTCCTGCTCTGATGGAGTGGACACCCCTGCCTCTGGCTTAGCACTGGACCCAGACCTCCTTGATGCTGAAGAGAGAAAAGAAAGATATATGTTATTAGTATTATGAATAGTGATGTCGCGAACATAAAATTTTGCGTTCGCGAACCGCGATCGCGAATTGCCGCAAATGTTCGCGAACCAGCGAATCCGGCGAACCGCCATAGACTTCAATGGGCAGGCGTATTTTAAAACCCACAGGGACTCTTTCTGGCCACAATAGTGATGGAAAAGTTGTTTTAAGGGGACTAACACCTGGACTGTGGCATGCCGGAGGGGGATCCATGTCAAAACTCCCACGGAAAATTACATAGTTGATGCAGAGTCTGGTTTTAATCCATAAAGGGCATAAATTACTTAACATTCCTAAATTGTTTGGAAAAACGTGCTTTAAAACATCAGGTATGATGTTGTATCGATCAGGGAATGTAAGGGTTAGGCCCGCTTCACAGTGACAGACCAAACTCCCCGTTTAACGTACCGCAAACAACCGCAAACAGTCCATTTGCACAACCGCAAACTCCCCATTTGCACAAGGTTGGATACCAAGCTAGCCATGTCCCGTTCCTTGCCCTCACTGATGTCATTGAAGGTCTCTTCCTCCAACCAGCCACGTACACCACCAAGGGTCCCCGAAAGGTGACAACAAGCCCCCTGGGACGCCTGCTGTGTTTGGTCTTCCACCTCCTCAAAGCCACCTTCCTCCTCTGACTCCTCTTCTTCAGACTCCTCTCACTGCGTTGCCTCTCTCTGCATTATTAAAAGGTGTGTTAAGTAGTACTACTCTTATCAGTTTAAAACCTGTTACAGCACCTATCAGGGGGCGTGTATAAGGCCTGGATTTTTGGAACCGGAAGATGGAAAAAGATGCTTGGTTGGTCCTCCCACTTCAATTTTGGCGCACGGCGCGTGCAATCTAAGGTGCCACCAGATAGGAGTGGCGTGTTTGTAAGTACTACTCTTATCAGTTTAATACTTGTTATGTCACCTATCAGGGGGCGTGTATAAGGCCTGGATTTTTAGAACCGGGAGATGGAAAAAGATGCTTGGTTGGTCATATCACTTCAATTTTGGGGCACGGCGCGTGCAATCAAAGGTGCCACCAGATAGGAGTGGCGTGTTTGTAAGTACTACTCTTATCAGTTTAATACCTGTTACAGCACCTATCAGGGGGCGTATATAAGGCCTGGATTTTTGGAACCGGGAGATGGAAAAAGATACTTGGTTGGTCGTATCACTTAAATTTTTGGGCACGGCGCGTGCAATCAAAGGTGCCACCAGATAGGAGTGGCATGTTTGTAAGTACTACTCTTATCAGTTTAATACCTGTTACAGCACCCATCAGGGGGCGTGTATAAGGCCTGGATTTTTGGAACCGGGAGATGGAAAAAGATGCTTGGTTGGTCCTCCCACTTAAATTTTGGGGCACGGCGCGTGCAATCTAAGGTGCCACCAGATATTAGTGGCGTGTTTGTAAGTACTACTCTTAGCAGTTTAATACCTGTTACGTCACCTATCAGGGCAGTGTATAAGGCCTGGATTTTTGGAACCGGGAGATGGAAAAAGATGCTTGGTTGGTCGTATCACTTCAATTTTGGGGCACGGCACGTGCAATCAAAGGTGCCACCAGATAGGAGTGGCGTGTTTGTAAGTACCACTCTTATCAGTTTAATACCTGTTATGTCACTTATCAGGGGGCGTGTATAAGGCCTGGATTTTTGGAACCGGGAGATGGAAAAAGATGCTTGGTTGGTCGTATCACTTCAATTTTGGGGCACGGCGCGCGCAATCTAAGGTGCCACCAGATAGGAGTGGCGTGTTTGTAAGTACTACTCTTATAAGTTTAATACCTGTTACGTCACCTATCAGGGGACGTGTATAAGGCCTGGATTTTTGGAACTGGGTGATGGAAAAAGATGCTTGGTTGGTCCTCCCACTTCAATTTTGGGGCACGGCGTGTGCAATCAAAGGTGCCACCAGATAGGAGTGGCATGTTTGTAAGTACTACTCTTATCAGTTTAATACCTGTTACGTCACTTATCAGGGGGCGTGTATAAGGCCTGGATTTTTGGAACCGGGAGTGGAAAAAGATACTTTGTTGGTCGTATCACTTCAATTTTGGGGCACGGCGCGTGCAACCAAAGGTGCCACCAGATAGGAGTGGCATGTTTATAAGTACTACTCTTATCAGTTTAATACCTGTTACAGCACCTTTCAGGGGGCGTGTATAAGGACTGGATTTTTGGAACCGGGAGATGGAAAAAGATACTTGGTTGGTCGTATCACTTCAATTTTGGGGCACGGCGCGTGCAACCAAAGGTGCCACCAGATAGGAGTGGCATGTTTATAAGTACTACTCTTATCAGTTTAATACCTGTTACAGCACCTTTCAGGGGGCGTGTATAAGGCCTGGATTTTTGGAACCGGGAGATGGAAAAAGATGCTTGGTTGGTCGTATCACTTCAAATTTGGGGCACGGCGCGCGCAATCTAAGGTGCCACCAGATAGGAGTGGCATGTTTGTAAGTACTACTCTTATCAGTTTAATACCTGTTACGTCACTTATCAGGGGGCGTGTAGAAGGCCTGGATTTTTGGAACCGGGAGATGGAAAAAGATACTTGGTTGGTCGTTTCACTTCAATTTTGGGGCACGGCGCGTGCAATTTAAGGTGCCACCAGATAGGAGTGGCGTGTTCGTAAGTACTACTCTTATCAGTTTAATACCTGTTACAGCACCTATCAGGGGGCGTGTATAAGGCCTGGATTTTTGGAACCGGGAGATGGAAGAAGATGCTTGGTTGGTCGTATCACTTCAATTTTGGGGCACGGCGCGTGCAACCAAAGGTGCCACCAGATAGGAGTGGCATGTTTATAAGTACTACTCTTATCAGTTTAATACCTGTTACAGCACCTTTCAGGGGGCGTGTATAAGGCCTGGATTTTTGGAACCGGGAGATGGAAAAAGATACTTGGTTGGTCGTATCACTTCAAATTTGGGGCACGGCGCGCGCAATCTAAGGTGACACCAGATAGGAGTGGCATGTTTGTAAGTACTACTCTTATCAGTTTAATACCTGTTACAGCACCTTTCAGGGGGCGTGTATAAGGCCTGGATTTTTGGAACCGGGAGATGGAAAAGGATACTTGGTTGGTCGTATCACTTCAAATTTGGGGCACGGCGCGCGCAATCTAAGGTGCCACCAGATAGGAGTGGCATGTTTGTAAGTACTACTCTTATCAGTTTAATACCTGTTACAGCACCTATCAGGGGGCGTGTATAAGGCCTGGATTTTTGGAACCGGGAGATGGAAGAAGATACTTGGTTGGTCGTATCACTTCAATTTTGGGGCACGGCGCGTGCAACCAAAGGTGCCACCAGATAGGAGTGGCATGTTTATAAGTACTACTCTTATCAGTTTAATACCTGTTACAGCACCTTTCAGGGGGCGTGTATAAGGCCTGGATTTTTGGAACCGGGAGATGGAAAAAGATACTTGGTTGGTCGTATCACTTCAAATTTGGGGCACGGCGCGCGCAATCTAAGGTGCCACCAGATCGGAGTGGCGTGTTTGTAAGTACTACTCTTATAAGTTTAATACCTGTTACGTCACCTATCAGGGGGCGTGTATAAGGCCTGGATTTTTGGAACCGGGAGATGGAAAAAGATGCTCGGTTGGTCGTATCACTTCAATTTTGGGGCACGGCACTTGCAATCAAAGTTGCCACCAGATAGGAGTGGCGTGTTTGTAAGTACTACTCTTATCAGTTTAATACCTGTTACGTCACTTATAAGGGGGCGTGTATAAGGCCTGGATTTTTGGAACTGGGAGATGGAAAAAGATGCTTGGTTGGTCCTCCCACTTCAATTTTGGGGCACGGCGTGTGCAATCAAAGGTGCCACCAGATAGGAGTGGCATGTTTGTAAGTACTACTCTTATCAGTTTAATACCTGTTACGTCACTTATCAGGGGGCGTGTATAAGGCCTGGATTTTTGGAACCGGGAGATGGAAAAAGATACTTGGTTGGTAGTTTCACTTCAATTTTGGGGCACGGCGCGTGCAATCTAAGGTGCCACCAGATAGGAGTGGCGTGTTTGTAAGTACTACTCTTATCAGTTTAATACCTGTTACGTCACTTATCAGGGGGCGTGTATAAGGCCTGGATTTTTGGAACCGGGAGATGGAAAAAGATGCTTGGTTGGTCCTCCCACTTCAAATTTGGGGCACGGCGCGTGCAATCTAAGGTGCCACCAGATAGGAGTGGCGTGTTTGTAAGTACTACTCTTATCAGTTTAATACCTGTTACGTCACCTATCAGGGGACGTGTATAAGGCCTGGATTTTTGGAACCGGGAGATGGAAAAAGATGCTGGGTCGGTCCTCCTACTGTCACAGGACCGGGGGTGCGCCCCCTCGTCAGGCTACCTGGTTGATCCTGCCTCAAAGATTAAGCCATGCACGTTTAAATACACACAGCCGGTACAGTGAATTGCTCATTTAATCAGTTATAGACTGGTTCCTTTGATCGCTCCATCTGTTACTTTGATAACTGTCGGAATTAGAGAGCTGATACATGCCGACGAGCGCTGACTCCCCGGGATGCGTGCACTTATCAAAAATTAGGTATGGTTGCAGCCGCTGCTGTTGCAGCGACCAGAAAAATTTACGTTTGTTTCCCAGGCAGAAACTGCCCTAAAACATTGCGTCTTGAATCCTAGTTGGTGGCGGATAAGTCACGCAAGTCATGCGGCATTCAAAGATAAAATACTGCAGCTTGTGGACCATTTTTAGCTCAAGGCAGCTCATCTCATCATCCCTTTTTTAGTCTAATGTATCGCCCAGTGTCAGTCCGTTCGGGATCCATCACTCAGTCATCTTTATAAAGGTGAGGTAATCTAGACTTTTTTGACCTAGGCGACTTCTCTTTTCAGTGACAATACCTCCTGCTGCACTGAAGGTCCTTTCTGACAGGACACTGGAAGCGGGGCAGTCCAGAAGTTCTATGGCAAATTGGGATAGCTCAGGCACAGGTCAAGCCTGCACACCCAGTAGTCAAGGGGTTCACCGCTCCTCAGTGTGTCGATATCTGTGTCGAGGTAGTCTGCCACCTGTCGGTCGAGTCGTTCTCTGAGGGTGGATCCCGAAGGGCTGTGGCGATGCGTAGGACTGAAAAAGCTCTGCATGTCCTCCATCAACAACACGTCTTTTAAACGTCCTGTCCTTGCCGGCGTGGTCGTGGGAGGAGGAGGATTACTTTCACCTCTTCCCCTGTTAGATTCCCGTTGTGCTGTGACATCACCCTTATACGCAGTGTAAAACATACTTTTTAATTTTCATTTGGAACTGCTGCATCCTTTCTGCCTCGTTAACATTTCAGGTACTTTCTGCTTATACCGGGGGTCTAGTAGCGTGGACAACCAGTACAGGTCGTTCTCCTTCAGCCTTTTTATACAAGGGTCCTGCGACAGGCACGACAGCATGAAAGACCCCATTTGCACAAGGTTGGATGCCGAGCTACCCATGTTCCGTTCCTCGTCCTCAGTGATCTCACTGAAGGTATGTTCTTCCCCCCAGCCACGTACAACACCACGGGTACCAGATAGGTGACAATGAGCACCCTGGGAGGGCTGTTGTGATTGGTCTTCCTCCTCCCCCTCAAAGCCACATTCCTCCTCTGACTCCTCTTCCTCACAATCCTCCTCCAGCGTTGCCGCTGATAAGGCTGTTTTTGCACATGAGCGTCCAGTAATATGGCAAAAAAATTCCCAGGCTGTCCTAGCAGCCCGGTCATACAAATATTCGTTAACGGCTTTCTCTTGTTGGAGCAGGCGGTCGAACATTAGGAGTGTTGAATTCCAACGTGTGGGGCTGTCACAAATCAAGCGCCTCACTTGCATGTTGTTTCGCCGCTGAAGATCTGAAAAGTGCACCATGGCCGTGTAGGAACGCCTGAAATGGCCACACACCTTTCTGGCCTGCTTCTGGACGTCCTGTAAGCCTGGGTACTTGTGCACAAATCGTTGTACGATCAGATTACACACATGTGCCATGCACGGCACATGTGTCAACTTGCCCAAATTCAATGCCGCCAACAAATTTCTTCCGTTGTTACAAACCACTTTGCCAATCTTCAGTTGGTGCGGAGTCAGCCATTGATCCACCTGTGCGTTCAGGGTGGACAGGAGTGCTGGCCCGGTGTGACCCTCTGCTTTCAGGCAAGTCAACCCCAAGACGGCGTGACACTGCCGTATCCGGGATGTGGAATAGTATCGGGGGAGCTGGGGGGGTGCCGTTAATGTGGAGCAAGACGCAGCAGCAGAAGAGGACTCAGCTGAGGAGGTTATGGAAGAGGATGGAGTAGGAGGAGTAGAGGAGGTGGCAGCAGGCCTGTGTGCAAGTCGTGGCGGTGTCACCAACTCCTCTGCAGAGCCACGCATTCCATGCTTGGCAGGCATCAGCAGGTTTACCCAATGCGCAGTGTAGGTGATATATCTGCCCTGACCATGCTTTGCAGACCAGGTATCAGTGGTCAGATAGACCCTTGCCCCAACACTGTGTGCCAGACATGCCATTACTTCCTTTTGCACAATTGAGTACAGGTTGGGGATTGCCTTTTGTGAAAAGAAATTTCGGCCGGGTACCTTCCACTGCGGTGTCCCAATAGCTACAAATTTTTTGAACGCCTCAGACTCCACCAGCTTGTATGGTAAAAGCTGGCGGGCTAAGAGTTCAGACAAGCCAGCTGTCAGATGCCGGGCAAGGGGGTGACTTTGTGACATTGGCTTCTTACGCTCAAATATGCCCTTGACAGACACCTGACTGTGGGGAGATCAGCAGAAACAGCTAGAGGCGAGAGACGGAGTGGCGGATGGTTGAGAGGGGGCAAGGAGGACAGCAGTGGTTGACGTGGAGGAAGATGCTGGACCAGGAGGAGGATGGCGGCTTTGAGTTTGTGTGCTGCTTATACTCAGGTGTTGATCCCATTGGCGTTTGTGATGTGACATCATGTGCCTTCGCAAAGCAGTTGTACCTAGGTGGGTGTTGGACTTCCCACGACTCAGTTTCTTTTGGCACAGGTTGCAAATGGCATCGCTGTTGTCACAGACAGACACACAAAAAAAGTGCCACACTGCTGAGCTCTGCAGTGACGGCGTTCTGGTGATGGGAACAGCATGCGTTGATTGGCGTGCTGTCTGGCTGACCCCGGGTGCCGATGCATGCTGTCTGACTGTGCCACTAGCTCCTTGCGATGACCTCCCTCTGCTTCCAACTCATCTCCTCCTCCTCTCTGTCTCCCGATCTGAACTTTCCCCCTGTTCTTCTTCTCTTCTAGCAGGCACCCACGTGACATCCACGGACGCATCGTCATCATCATCACCCGCTTCACTTGTATCTGACAACTCAACAAAGGAAGCAGCAGCGGGTACATCATCATCATCATCATCACACCGTACGTACATGTGTGTAATGCTGCCTGACTGAGACATATCCCTGTTATCTACATCCTCTGGCAATAATGGTTGCGCATCACTCATTTCTTCAAACTGATGTGTAAATAACTCTTCTGACTGATCAATTGAAGCGACTGTGGTACAAGTGTTGGTGGTGGTGGCAGGCGGGCGAGTGGTAACTTGAGAGGTGCCTGAAGCTAAGCTGGAGGAGAATGGTGCGTCAATGTTCCGAGCGGAAGCTGTAGAAGATTGGGTGTCCTGTGTTAGCCAGTCAACTATGTCCTCAGAAGTTTTTGAGTTCTGGGTAACTGGCCTCTGAACACTGGGCATTATTGTAGGGCCAAAGGGAATCACAGCACCACGACCACGACGGCTCCTGCAGATTGGCCTGCCTCTGCCTGTCATTTTTTTTGCGATTAGTGGTACTATGTGTGCAAGCTACTGTGACAACAGATATGAGTGGCACTGTGCACTTGCAGAAGTTGGCAGAGTAGACTCTGTAGGCCTGACACACACGCTTGCAGACAAGTAACTGCTATTCAATGTATTACAGTCAAAATGTTATTCTTTGTTTAAATGTGGACTACTGACTGTAACACCAGATATGAGTGGCGGCACTGACTGGGCAAGTGGGCACAGTATATGCTGTGAGCCTAAGACACACACGCTGGCAGGCAGGCAAATGAAATTAGAAAAAAGTGTTGCTTTTTTTTAAATGTAGACTGCTGGTACACCACTAGATTGGATTGGTTGCACTGGGCACAGTATAAGTTGTGAGCCTGAGAGACACACACAGACTAGCGGTCAGGCAAATGAACTTAGATTTAACGAAATACAATTTGTTTTTTTTTAAAGGTAGACTGCTGGTACACCACCAGATTGGATTGATTGCACTGGGCACAGTATAAGTTGTGAGCCTGACACACACACTGGCTAATAGGCAGGCAAATTAACTTAGATTAGACAAAATAAAAGTTTTGGTTTTTAAATGTACACTGCTGGTACACCACCAGATTGGATTGGTTGCACTGGGCACAGTATAAGTTTTGAGCCTGACACACACACTGGCTAGTAGGCAGGCAAATGAACAGAAAAAAAAAACAAAAAAACAGACTGATGTTATCGCCCTAAAAAGGGCTTTTTGGGGTGCTGTCCTTGCAGCAGAGATCAAAATAGTCCTTCAGGACTGTATTGGACACTGTGTACAGTAGCCTAGCTATGGTTTTCCCTATTGAATTAGTATTACCTACACTCAGCCTCCTCTCAGTAAGACTGCAAGCTAGTTATGATTCCAAAATGGCTACTGTCCATGAGGTTGAAGGGCCTGGAAGGCAGGGTATGATGCTGATTGGCTGGAATGTGTCTGCTGACTGTGAGGTGCAGGGTCAAAGTTTGTTTAATGATAAAGTATAGGGGCAGATCGAACATTGCATATGTTCGCAGTTTGCCACAAACTCGAACATGCTATGTTCGCCGGGAACAGTCCGCCGGCGAATTATTCGCGACATCTCTAATGATGAATCCTACATTTTTTTGTGTTCATTCCTAACTATCTGAGATCTAGGCTTGAACCTTGATGATTCTCCTAATTGCAGATTAGCTGTCATTTGCTATTCTTTGGTTATTGGTCTTGATTCTTCTTCACTCCTAACAATATCTCTGGTCTGTAACTGCTTAGGCTGAAGTGGACACGCCAAGACAAGGACTCTCTATTGGTTGATTACTGTGGTTGTGCCCAGGAATGACAGCGATTTGTCAGCTTCATGGATTTAATGATGCATCCATCTAACCCTTGCTAATTCCATGGAGCTGACATGTCAGTGTCCTTGTTGGTCATCATGTGTTGGCATGTGTGTGATGTACATGGAGACTGGGTTTTGTAGCGGACACCTTGCTCAGAAGGTCCTTGACCACCCTCTCCCACTCACTATATCGCACAGTCACATTCTTGTCCTTAGCCATCATCCTCCTCACCTTGGCCCTGATGTCGTCAAAACGGTGCTTGACGGAACTCACATCCCGTTTCGCTTTGCCCACTGCTGTAACCTCAGCCGCTACCTCCTTCCATGCCTGGGCCCTAGGCTCTGGCCTGACTTCCCTCCCCCCACAGGGTCCCCGGGTGGCCATGGATGGCACCAAGGAGGATCACATTCTCCTGGTGCGTGTAGTTGTGGGCACTGTGCTTGCCCTTAGCCTCTTGCCCTCCCAACTGTGGATGGGGATCCTTGCCTCGCTAAAGGGATGGGGGGGGGGGGAAGTTACACATCTAGGATATAGTACTATACCCCAAAATACTTCAAGCAGAGTACCCTGAAGGAGGGTCATTTTATCACATTTGGTTGAAGCACCAACATGTAGCCCAACTCTGGTTAGGAACCACAACATTAACCTAGCTGGGTGTCCCTACTACAGACTAAGAATTCTTCCAGTTTTTGAATAAGCTTCTAAAATTCCGGCTTCAGGCTACTAATACCCAGCTCACTAGGTGATGACAAATCTTGGCACTTATATCTAGAGATTCCCTCTCTTCCTACACACTTTCCAATTCTATGGCAGGATTCCTCAGATTTGACTGTCATATTTATTCCTCCTGTGTATTAGGAATACAAGACACCGTCTGACCGATATTCTGCTCTACACTGAGTCCTATAGTGGGCAACTGACACTTCACCCATCAAGACAATGTCCTGATCAAATACCACCAGGGGGATGTCAACTTTTCAAAAATCCTTTTCTGTTCTCCATACTTTTCTTTTTCTGTAACATTAAACTTCTTTCCTTTATATTGTTAATGTGATTATTTCCTGTTCAACACATCCTTTAACGTAGATTTGGTTTTAATAACTTATAAAAAAAATTATTGATTTTTTTTTATATTTTTTATTGTGAAAACAGATAATACAAATAAACAACACCAGTGTAGTACATATACTTCAGTAGAAATGATAACAGTAAATAAAAACATAATTACATTTTAATAACATAACATTTTCCTATTATAATATGTTTTTACTGTAATTCTTTTATCCTTCTTTCTTTTTTTTACCCTTTTCTATTTCTAACAAATCTATGATTAACAAATAACAAATCTATGATTATAAAGACTCTATAAATCCTGTCCATTTTAAGTTCTTCTTTATTTAGTCCTGGAAAGAGCTTGGCACATAAATCTTTCACGTACAGAGGTAGGTCTTGTACTGACTTTGGTAAATTAAATAAGCAAAAGTTTGGTATACGAGATCTATTTTCTAGATCTTCCTGTATAATTGTAAGTTGTTTTTGTTCCTGTTTAAGCCCAATCAGATCCTTTTCATGTCTGTGTGTGAATTAGGAAGGTTATTATATTTGCCCTCCAATTCAAGATCTTTGGTGTTCAATGCTTTTATTTCTGCTGTTAATTCCAGAGAGAATCTTTGAAGCTCAGCTCTAATTTCTCATCTGAAAGAGCAGATTAATGCTCTTAAATCTTGAATATCAGCTTTAGTGCTGGGCGCAGAAGTCTTTCCATTGTTCGGCAATTGTTTATCTGCAGTTGCGAGGTGTTGGGAAGAATGCACATTTCGTTTTATAGCGTCATGATCCTTTTTCGAGGAATGTCTTGCAGCCAACTTTTTTTTTTTTGCAGATGTTATAATTTTAGTTGGAAACTAGATGGCAGTAGAGTACACAGTAGCTTACACAGACATTGTAAACAACGATATTTTTTTGTTTATTGTGGGGGCTTTTCAATAAGTTATTTCAGTTCACCCACATAAAAGGCTTATATTATATCTTTGAGAGATACAGCTTTTCGTGTTTTCAAATTATTACACAGACTAGATCTCCAGCAGTGTAAGGCATATAGATTAGAACTGTATAGGTTTGAAACAGACAGCCAATAGGAGTCTTTACCAACTTTAAGTACGGATGTTGTTTATCAGTGCTTGAAAGTCCCCTTTGTTCTGGTTCAAAAACAAATCTTAGGAAAAAAGTTGCGAAACTTGATTTTTAAAGCCAACTGGGTCCTCCTGTGCACAATCCTGGTCATATAAGTGGATTTAGTGATAGAAATGTCACTTTATATGATTTTAAATGTTTTTCAGCAGAGCTCATATATCCCACATACTCTCTCCTTGAATGTTAGCTCCTCCCCTTATAAATACTATTTTTATTATCAATCTCCAGCATATTATATTGCTCTGCACAGTTCATGGTAGTTGTTACAAGCGGGAGACAGCCCACAAACCTATATCAGTGGATTTTAAGTGATTATAAACAAGGAATGCAGAGAGTTGCATCTAGACCAGTGACTCTTTTGAAGTGGAGACTAGCTGGCTACTTTACAATACTCATGGGGGCAGACTTTAGGACCAAGAACGTTTTAAATGGGATGATACTACTTGTGGAATACTACATTTATATTTAGTTTTGTACTGATTTGAATACATTTTATTTTTACTGCAGGTAAATTACTCAATAATATGTCTAAAACGGTGATGGTAGTGCTGTTTAAATGATTAGGCTTTCCCCATCCTTGTTTGTGGCTGAGGACCAGCAGATAAGGTCTTAGGGAGCGGCACTGGTCTCAGAGCCAGCTGTTGACAACATCTGATCTATAAGGAAAAGGGATAAGAAGAAAAAGAGCAGAGTAAAAACAGAGGTAAGGGAAGAGAGGATGAAGCCAGGATGAAACAAGCATGGGCAGATGGAGATCCCTTTTAAAAATCGTCTTTATTTTCCATTTCCTAGACATTTTTTATGTACAGAAACATCATCAAGGACCAAGGATCAAATCCTGGTAATTTCTGTGCAATGTCCTGTAAATAAGTGTTCTAATGCAGTGGATTAAAAAGACTCAAAAATGTTGTTTTATATAAATGTTTTACCATGGTTAATTAGTTTATTTCTCATTTACACTTTTAACTACTAACGTTTAAGAAGTCCCCAGAATAACAGTTTCCTATTTTCTGCATTCTCCCTCTTTCCTGCTCTCTCACTCACTCATGAGAGGTGACATTTTGAACAGCTGTGACTTAAAGCCAAATCCACATGAAGCTGCTTCATGGAGATACACAGCATGTCACTGACTGCTTGTTAGCAGTCTGAGGAACTGGTAGTGTGAATCCCCTCCCTGTGTGTGTGGCTTTAAATCACAACTTTCAACATGTCAGCTCTCATGAGAGAGAGCAGGAAAAGGAGGAGGCTGCAGAAGGGGAGATACTAATACTCTGGAACTTCTTAAAAGTAAGCAAACTGTACATTTTATGTCATATTTACACTGAGGATGGTGAAGTTAATTAGTTATAAAATGAAAAATGGTTGCCTGGTGAGTCCCTTTAAGGATATCCCATTATTTAGGAATATCCAAGTTTATGCACAAGTTGATTACTACGCATGGCTTTGTCATTGGCTGACCCACCTGTTTACATGTTGGGATATCATTAAATCCTTCACTGTTACTGACCCTCCAGGACAGGAGTTAATGTATATGAACAGTCTAATAGACAGTCTAAGATAGAAACATGCTATAATCTGTTTAAGGATCATCTTATTCCATAAGCAAAGTTATTTATCTGTCATTAAACTGATGATGGGTAATGTCAGGACAGAAAGTAAGAAGAGGTCAAAAATAAACAGGGGTTTGATTCAACTTCAGTACATTTATATATAAGAGGGCTGTCATATCCAAGAGGCACTAAATGTAATAATTATTCATGTGGCTACATATCACAATTGAGGCACTAAAATTATTTTGTATCTGTGGCAGTAACACTTGCAGTTAGGATCATCTTACATACTAGTCATTAGCTGTGTAAAAGTATCTTACAAAGCTAAAGTGCTTTGTCTTGGAAGCAATTGCCCACATCTACATTAAGAGGCCATATGAAGTGAGAAACTGAAGAACTCTTGGAGAACATCTCCATTTCTTACTCTGCCCTATGGGGATAATTTACTAAACTGTGACATCTCTAAAACTTCTCTAAACCCTTTACTCTCATCTGACCTAATGTGTTAAAATGGTGATAATGCCCCTTTAATGTCCTTGCATTTAATCAATTTTTATATAGTCACAAATTATTCATATCTTCATAACCCAGACATTATTTTAAGTTTGCAAGTTTTCAATCTTGTCTGAGTGCCTTGGAGACAAGCTCTGTACATTTGATTCTAAGCTCAAAAACAGGGCCCTCCATTCTTTATAAGGTGTTTGTTTTTTTGCCATGTACTCAACCTCTGTACAGCGCTACGGATTATGTTGGCGCAATATAATAATAATTATTTTTTTGAAATTCATTAATTACTTATTCTTACTCATGGGAATTTCCTGAATAAACTTTTGGTTTCAGTTCAGCAGGGGAATTCTAATTTATGTCCACCCATATTTGCTTATGAGTTGTTCATATTTATATGTTTTATTTATACACTTTTAAATAGAGTTTGTTAATTATTTAATACTAGTAACTTGACCGTCATAAATGACCGTGTCATATATGTTATGTTTAATTGTATGTGCTGTCTCTCTCTGTGCGGTCTCTGTGTGTCCTCTCACACTCTCTGTGTGCTCACTCCCTTTCTCTGTGCTCCATGACTCTCTCACTCTCTGTGTGCACTCACTCCCTCTCTCTGTGTGCTCACTCTCTCAATTACCCCTCTCTCTCTGTGAGCCCTTTGTCTCTGTGCCATCTGTATCTCTCTGTATCCTCTCTCTGCGCTCTGTGTGCTCTCCCTTCCTCCCTTCTCTCCCTCCCTTTCTCTCTCTCTCTCTCCCCCTCCCTTGTCTCCCTCCCTTTCTCTCTTTCTCTCCCCTCCCTCTTCCCACCCTCTCTCTACTCGCTCTCCTTCCCCTTCCCCCTCCCTCTCTCTCCCTTCCCCTCTCTCCTCCATCTTTCCCTAGAAGATGTTTCAACCCCCTTTGCACTGGAGAAAAGGGGGGTCTTGTTTGGAGAGTTGTAGAGTGCATTATGGATCGAGATGTCCATGTGTGTCCCTGTGTGTGGATGTTTATTTCTGTATGATCGAGTATTGGGGTTGAGTGAGTGAACATGGAGTGGAGCGGTGATATGGGAGTGTTATCACATGGGGAAATGTTCCTTGTGGATGATGTCATTCTTGTGTCATTTGTTGCTTTCTCCCTGTTTGCTTTGCTTGAGTTTGCTATTTCACTGTTCAGGAGGGAGCTGTCTATGTGCGGGAATGTCATGTATGTCCTGATTGTGAGCTGTCTATGTGTGGGATGCCATGTATGTTCTGATTGTGATGTGGTTTGTGATGCTCTGAAGGGAGATTTGCTATTTCTCCTGCAATAATATACTGAATATTGGTGTTCATATAGTAAACAATGTCCAGATCATAAAGTTACATTTCTGTGTAAGGATTGTGGTATATTTTTATATGGAGAATATAATCTGAAATCTGTCTGATTAATATCTGTGTTTTATATGGTGTCAGCAATTTTGGATAATCATTAATAAAGGTTTTACTTAAAAGGTTTTCATGTCAAATATTTTTTAAGGGTTGTTTTGGGGGAAAATGTTGCTACAAGTAAATATAGTAATTAATAAATAACTGTGTATAAAGAAAAGAGAAAGATAGAGAATATGCAGATTACTTGGGATTTACAACAGTTAAAACTGTTTCAAACATAATATAATGTGTAAATTATGTTAAATTAATTGAAGCAACATTATACTGGATACTGGCCAAAGTTCTGTGTTTTGAAGAAGCTTCTGTCTTAGTTCCACTGAAATATCTTTATTTTTTCTAAACAAAGCAAATTCATTTTTTTTAAAGTGATCAGAGCAACTTGTGATATTTTTTAAGTATTTTTTTTCTAACGTACAATTATGATGATTTTTAAGGCTTATGAAATTTTATGTTATCTCAATATCTGAACACTCAATTGACCTGTAATACATATTAATGTGATAAGGTTATGACAAAAAAGATGTATATTCTTATAACCATTGCAATAATTAATTTTGGTACCAATCTAATAAAATAATTAGGTGTGATATTAACAGGAAAAGAATGAATATTTACGTGATAACCAGTGTTTGTACTCAAAGTGAAATATTGATTATCTGATAGTCAACAGGTCAAATTGGTTTATGAGCCCACGCAGAATTATAGAAAGAGGGAAGTACGCTACTTTTTAGGAAAATATTTAGACGCACAGGTACCTATTCCAAAGACATAATAATTATTATGTTTTTAAGATAACAATTAACAAGATATATTTTTTTCTTGTTTCTAAGGTTTTGTTTTTCCTTTTTTGATTTTTGCTGGTCTGTTTTTCTGGCCAGGTTATATTATTTTAGTTTTTGTAATTTTTTCTTATGCTCAATGAAGCTACCCTCATGTTGACATTTCTCTCTGTCGGAATAAATTTGGTATGTGCACAATCCCTGTCTCCTGATTACTACACAGGTGAATATTGGAGAGTACCCATATAACCAGAAATCAGTGTATGATATCCTATCTGGTTAAAAAACCTTAACATAGCAATTCTGTTTTATGTTTGTGTGTTATTATTATTATTATTTATTATTATCGTTTATTTGTAACGCGCCAACATATTCCGTAGCGCTATACATAAGTTAAGTTACAGGCAATGACAAGTTAAAGATTCATACATTGCAAAGAGTGTATGGCCCTGTCTTTGAGCTTGGAATCCAGTGTCCATAGCGCTTTCCCTAAAGCACTGCGCAGGATTGAAACTCGCAGACTTACAATCTAAAGGTTAAAGTTTGTTTGTGGTACAGTAGGGAGAGAGTAGTGATGAGCAGTGCTGAGCATGTTAGGGAGGAAGGTTATAGGCTTCTTTAAAGAGGTGCGTTTTTATTGATGTTTTGAAGGATTTAAGGCAGGAGGATAGTCTGGTGAAGCGAGGCAAGGAGTTCCAGAGAATAGGGGCAGCACGAGAAAAGTCCTGGAGGCGGGAGTGAGAGGAGGTGACAAGAGTGGTAGAAAGAAGAAGGTCGTTAGCAGAACGAAGAGGGCGTGTGGGGGAGTATTTGGAGATGAGAGCAGAGATGTATGAGGGTGCGCTGTTGTTGAGGGCTTTATAAGTTAGGGTCAAGATTTTAAACTTTATTCTGGAGGCTAAGGGAAGCCAGTGGAGTGATTGACAAAGAGGAGCTGCCGACACTGAACGATGTGTACTGAAGATGAGTCTGGCGGAGGCATTTATTATGGATTGAAGTGGGGAGAGGCGAGTGATGGGCAGGCCAACAAGGAGCGAGTTGCAATAGTCAAGACGAGAAATGATAAGAGAGTGTATTAGAATCTTAGTAGTGTCTTGTGTAAGGTAATGGCGTATTTTGGATATGTTTTTTAGATGGAAAAGACAGGATTTGGTTAGAGACTGTATGTGTGGAATGAAAGAGAGGGCAGGGTCCAGTAGAACCCCGAGACAACGGGTTTGGGAGGTGGGAGTGATGCAGTGGCGGCTGGTGACTTTTCAAGTTGGAGGGGCGACAGGGCGAAACATAGCCACTCCCCCTTTTTCAAACCACACCCATTTTTATAACTCCTCCCCCTGACGTCATAATGACCTTTATAAGCCCCGCCCAATGACCTTATGCTTGTAAAGCCCATTGAAATACATGATCTGCAATGCAGAAATGTCAAGAAGTAAAGTAACAATGTGTTAAATTCATTGGTATACAATATAGATTGAAAAAACTCATGTGACAAGACTACAGCAATATCATAATTGCACCTATACGTATTAACAGAAAAATTAAAGGAGTGACACCTACCATTAGTCGGCTCTTCTTCTCAGGGTATTCATGTTCATTAAGTTGACCAATGAGTAGAAACAAATCTGCAGCCACATAGGGTTTGCACCTGGGGTTGAAAGAAAACAAGCAAATCAATCAGACCATTCAAGAACAAAACCATACTTTCAAAACCTTAAAAGACCAAGTGGAACCATATAGGCCCCAAACATACCTTAGAAGACCAAGTGTGACTATATAGGCCCCAAACATACCTTAGAAGACCAAGTGGGACTATAAAGGCCCCAAACATACCTTAGAAGACCAAGTGGGACTATATAGGCCCCAAACATACCTTAGAAGACCAAGTGTGACTATATAGGCCCCAAACATACCTTAGAAGACCAAGTGGGACTATATAGGCCCCAAACATACCTTAGAAGACCAAGTGGGACTATAGGCCCCAAACATACCTTAGAAGACCAAGTGTGACTATATAGGCCCCAAACATACCTTAGAAGACCAAGTGTGACTATATAGGCCCCAAACATACCTTAGAAGACCAAGTGTGACTATATAGGCCCCAAACATACCTTAGAAGACCAAGTGTGACTATCTAAGCCCCAAACATACCTTAGAAGACCAAGTGTGACCATAGGCCCCAAACATACCTTAGAAGACCAAGTGGAACTATATAGGCCCCAAACATACCTTAGAAGACCAAGTGTGACTATATAGGCCCCAAACATACCTTAGAAGACCAAGTGTGACTATCTAAGCCCCAAACATACCTTAGAAGACCAAGTGTGACCATAGGCCCCAAACATACCTTAGAAGACCAAGTGGAACTATATAGGCCCCAAACATACCTTAGAAGACCAAGTGTGGCCATATAGGCCTCAAACATACCTTAGAAGACCAAGTGTGACCATAGGCCCCAAACATACCTTAGAAGACCAAGTGGGACCATATAGGCCTCAAACATACCTTAGAAGACCAATCAGCACTGCATAGGCCCAAACCAGTGGATCTTGGGATTCAAGAAAACAACAACATTTCACTTCTGTTTAGACCACACAATAATCAATGTCAAACAAACACGTTGAATTAGCATATGGATAACCATATGAGCAGTAACGCCACGCCAAGGCTTCAACAATTGTTACTGACCATTCACACACCTTTCATAGCTCCTTCAATATGCACACCCACACACCATTCATACTTTACTTACCACTAGTTATTTTTGGTAGTGAGGTGGTGCCATTTCTGAGAACTTTACGTACCCTTGAAGGTGCCTCCAATTCCTTCAAACCAATGCATTTAACCGCTACAGGGCCATGGTGCTTTTTAATTACTTTTTTGATCCTCTTCAATGTGGAGAAGCATCTTTCTGGTTCTTTAGTAGTCTTCGTTGTTGTAAGCAGGATTCCTTATAGCTTCACTCACTCTGTTAAATTATGTAGATTAAATTGATGCTAAAGTTGCTGCAGAGCAACAGCACTTGTACAGACATGGAATTCTTGCTTCCTGTACACAAGTGACAGCTACCCTTGGAAGTGCCTCCAATTCCTTCAAACCACGCCAAGGCTTCAACAATTGTTACTGACCATGCACACACCTTTCATAGCTCCTTCCATATGCACACCCACACACCGTTCATACTTTACTTACCACTAGTTATGTTTGGTAGTGTGAGGTGGTGCTGCTTAACGCAGTTTATCTTTGCACACCTTGGGGGTATGCATTCTTCTTTGCTTCAATCACTTGTATTTTAATTTTGCACGGCGATCTTTCAAAGAACAAAACTTCTCAATGGTTTTTTCATTGAAGTGTGGGATCTCGGAAATCAGTTGCTTTTCCATTGAGAGCATCGCCAATGCATTCAACCGCTCCAGGGACATGGTGCTTCTTAAAAAGGTTTTTATCCTCTTCAATGTTGAGAAGCATCTTTCTGATTCTGCAGTAGTCATTGGTGTTGTAATCAGGATTCTTAATAATTTCACTGTCTCTGTGAAATCATTCTGCAGATTAAATTGATGGAAAAGTTTGTGCAGAGCAACAGCACTTGTACAAGTATGAAACTCTGTCTTCCCATACAGAAGTGACAGCTCAGTGCGTAATTGTTCCTTCTTCAGTATTGGATATGCTTGCACGGTGTCTTCCAGAGCTTGGGTTGGAAAGCAAGTGCCATGGGTTTTATACAAGTCACTTTGAACAAGTTTGGCACTGACTAGGTGATTTGAAAATGAAAATCGTTCTTTTGCATGAACCACCACTATGTCACATACCTCTCTTGAAAGTTGTCTCAAGGTTGAGATCTCCGCACTCCGTCTGTTGACTGTTAGATCGCTTGGCAAACTTGCTTCTATCTCTTCCACAGAATTACGGATTTTCTGGATGCTGGCGACAAAGTCTTCTGTGACTTTTTTGATATAAACAGTATCCGTGTCTCGCTTCTGAAGCTGACTATAGAGGATGTCTACATGTGGCATTATTAAATGAAATAATTTAAGGAAGTAAAGGAACTCCCTGTCTTCCAGCATTCCAATGAAACCTGCGGCTTCCCTTATAGATGTTGGATCAAAGTTTAGACATGCCTCAATTGTCTGGAAACACTCAAGTAGCGCATCTCTGTTCTCGTAGATCACGTTCACGGTCCTAACGTTGAAGTTCCATCGTGTCGGTGCACCTCTTGGAAGTCTTCTACCAACTACCTCATCCAGAACTCCAGTCCTTTTTGGAGAGCGTGAAAAAAAAGATGGTATGCCGCCTATGTTTGAAAAAAAAACTCTAACTCTTCCAATCCTTGAAACTGCTTTCTCCATTATTAGGTTCAGTTGGTGAGCATAGCAATGGACGTAGTGTGCGTTCGGGTACACGTCTTTTATTTTTCTTTGAACTCCTCCTTGATCTCCACGCATCACACTGGCACCATCATAGCTTTGAGCTATGAGTTTCTTCTTGTCTTCTGGCTCTGGGAGAACAGTATTCAGTGTTTCCAGCACAACAGCAGCAATGGAGTCTGCATCCGTTGATTTCATTTCCGTGAAGCCATCAAATCTTTCCACCACTTGATGCTTCTTGTCAATGTAGCGATAGACTACAACGCACTGTGTCCTAGCGGAAATATCGGTTGTTTCATCCGCTTGGATTGCCACAAACTGGGCTTCCTTAAGCTCTTGGTGAATCACTTCCTTTATAACTTCATGCATGCAGTCCAGTAGCTCATTCTGCACGGTTTTGGAAGTGCCCTTAAACACAGTTGCAGTCTTCAAATGCTGTTCCATTGCACTATCGATACTGCCAACCAAATCCACCAGGCCTCTAAACACTCCTGGATTTAGCGATGTTTCACTCTCGTCGTGTCCTCTTAATGCCAGTTCAAAGGCGCCACAAAAGCGAACACAATCAATTATCTTCGAAAGGATGTACCGGTTCTTAGCCACTTCTTCGTTGTGTTTTTGAATGCTGACTTGGTATCCTTGGTCCAGTTGAACAGCAATGTTCGCCTGTCCAAGCATCTCAAACTTGATCCTGTTATCCAAGTGAGCTTTAGAACTTTTGTGTTTTGCCAATTTGTCAGCTAGATGTTTGACGTCAGTCACTCCAGTTTTGGTCCAAGCAGCGTCACCACCAAATAGGATGCATGGGAAACAATATAAGGACTTCCTAGAAACGCTTCCAGAAAGCCAGTCGTTCTTCTTGTACCATTCAGTATTGAAATTACGGACATATTGCTTCCCTCTATCTCTTGCGATTTGCTGCAGATTTATCTCTGGTTGGTCAGCTCCTAACCGTTTTACTTCCACCTTCTCCTCATAGGTTAGGTTGGCGAAAGGCTTCACAAGTAGAGAGTCAATAGTATTCATTTCTGATATTGATACCAATAAAAGAAAGAGATCACGGTATATTAATTTATATTATGTCACAAAATTACTTAAAAATAACAGTGTGTTGATTTCATTGGTATACATTACAGATTGCAAAACCCTCATGTGACAAGACTACATCACCATCAAATTTGCACCTATACACATGGACAGAAAATTAAAGGCAATGATACTCACCAACAGTTGACGCTCCTTCTCGGGGTATTCACGTCCAGTAAGTCAACCAACGAGTCCAAACAAATCTGCTTTCACAGATAGTTTGCACCTGGGGGGTGATAGAAAACAACAAAAAAAACATTAGAAATCTCAAGACCCAAACCGTAACTTTTAAAACCTTAAAAGTCCAAGTGTGACCATATACTCACCAACAGTTGACGCTCCTTCTCGGGGTATTCACGTCCAGTAAGTCAACCAACGAGTCCAAAGAAATCTGATTCCACAGATAGTTTGCACCTGGGAAGTTATAGAAAACAAAAAAAAAAACATTAGAACGTTTAAGACCCAAACCGTAACGTTTAAAACCTTAAAAGAGCAAGTGTGACCATATAGGCCCCAACCGTACCTTAAAAACCCTAAATAACAAATTGGGACCATATAGGCCCCAACCGCACCTTAAAAACCTTAAATAACAAATTGGGACCATATAGGCCCCAACCGCACCTTAAAAACCTTAAATAACAAATTGGGACCATATAGGCCCCAACCGCACCTTAAAAACCTTAAATAACAAATTGGGACCATATAGGCCCCAACCGCACCTTAAAAACCTTAAATAACAAATTGGGACCATATAGGCCCCAACCGCACCTTAAAAACCTTAAATAACAAATTGGGACCATATAGGCCCCAACCGTACCTTAAAAACCCTAAATAACAAATTGGGACCATATAGGCCCCAACCGCACCTTAAAAACCTTAAATAACAAATTGGGACCATATAGGCCCCAACCGCACCTTAAAAACCTTAAATAACAAATTGGGACCATATAGGCCCCAACCGCACCTTAAAAACCTTAAATAACAAATTGGGACCATATAGGCCCCAACCGCACCTTAAAAACCTTAAATAACAAATTGGGACCATATAGGCCCCAACCGTACCTTAAAAACCCTAAATAACAAATTGGGACCATATAGGCCCCAACCGTACCTTAAAAACCCTAAATAACAAATTGGGACCATATAGGCCCCAACCGTACCTTAAAAACCTTAAATAACATATAGGCCCAAAAAAAAAAAAAAAAAAAAATATATATATATATATATATATATATATATATATATATATATATATATATATATATAAAAATTGATATCAATATATCACAATAAATAAATATATATATATATATATATATATATATATATCAAATTGTTATATATATATATATATATATATATATATTTATTTATTGTGATATTTTGATATTAATTTTTATATATATATATATATATATATATATATATAAAAAATTACACATAAATATACATAAACATATACATACAACAATATATATTAATTGATATTTATTATTTGATTAATTGATGTTCTTTATTACATGGTATATTATATTGTTCATGCATTTCTATTACACTTTATTTGTTATACATATTACAGTGCTATTTTTTGGCTATACATGTTACAGGATATTATCCTGTAACATGTATATCACATAAAATAGCCCTGTAATATGTATAATACATACAGGGTCAAACAAGTTCACACTAACCTTTTTTACCCTTACAGGCTTCCATACCTGCTTGCTGATTTGCTAATTTTTTAAAGACTCTCATTGGTTGAAATCGATGTCAATCAAAAATTTCAGCCAATCAGAGTCCTTCAAAAATTAGTATATATAGCAGACCGTGGGAAAAAAACAATTAATCGCGGGAGGGGCTCCTTGTAGGAGGAGCTCTTTTTAGTGTGTTGTTTTTTTTTTTTTTAGAGCGTCGTTTTTTTTTTTTGGAGGCCTCTTTCAATGGGCCAGAATGGATGGATGGACAATGGCTTCAATCAAGATTGGATTATTTTTGATCATTGGCTTCAATCAACATGGATTATTTTATTTTTGATCATTGGCTTCAATCAACATGGATTATTTAATTTTTGATCATTGGCTTCAATCAACATGGATTATTTATTTTTCATCATGACTATATCCAGAGAGGACAGAAGGCCAACGCTGGAGGGGTCAATTTTACAGGTAAGTATGTGCTGTTGTTTATTTTATTTTTTATTAATGTTTGTTTAAAGCTGTTTATTTTTGTATACAATGTGTTGTGTTACTAACTGTACTAACAATGTGTGTATGTGCTGTTTATTTTATTTTTTATTAATGTTTGTTTAAAGCTGTTTATTTTTGTATACAATGTGTTGTGTTACTAACTGTACTAACAATGTGTTTGCTTACTGTGTGTTTAATTGTAATAATGTTGTTACTGTATTTTTTTTTCCCTTCCCTTATTTTTATTTTATCTTTAGAAGTGACATGCACATATACATGCCTGTTACTTCTAAAAATGGAATAAAAATAGGGGGGGGGGGGGGGTAGGTAGTTGGTTAATGGTTCATCCAGGGTGGGGTCGGTCACGGTCAGGCGCCCATCGGTCGCCCATAGGCCACGACCAGGGGTGGCACAGGCCTCATGGGGGTGAACATCCACCCCCATGTGGCCTGGTCAACCCCGCTCACTGCCCGAATACCCGGGGTAGCATAGGCCGCATCGGGGTGGTGCCGGGGGCCCGGTGGTGATCGGGCCTCGGGGGTGGCATACATGGAGGTCATCAGGGGTGGCACAGGCCTCATCAAGGGGGGTGATCCGATCACCCCCATGTGGGCCTGTGCCACCCCGCTCACCACCCGACTACCCCGATCCCGTGATCGGTGTAATCCGGTGGTGGCATGATGGCATAGCTAGGCTAGCATAGGGCAGGCCTGATCGGGGGTGGCACAGGCCACATGGGGGTGATGGCTGGGGTCGTCGGTGGTAGTGGGTGGCTGGGTAGGTGGCACTGGCAGGCTAGGCAGGCATAGTGGGGGACTGGGGGTAACTGGTCACCCCTAACTTTTATTAGGGGCTACTAGGGGTTTTGGTTTGGCCAGGGGCAGGGGCAGGTGCCAGGCAGAGGCAGGTGTAGACTTACTGTGTTAGGCAGGCAGAGCAGATGAGTAGATTCAGCCAGGGAGGTCTCTCAGTCTCAGCGTGACCAGGATCAGGAAACAGAAAGGGGGAAGGGACAGGGAACTGGTGGTTTTATTGACTGTATCAGTCAATCAAAATCAAACTCGAGGCTCTATTTGCTGGCGGGCGCTCAGGGCTAACGGTCTGGGTGGGTTTAGATTGATCACTTAGTAACTGGACAGCCTTCCATCATTGATTGGTCAATGATGGAAGACTGTCATTTATTAATTGATACATTTATGACCGCCCATGCATATCGTCACTGTGATGGTGGGCGGCATGCATTAACGGTCAGTGGGCCAGGCCAGGACTCATTGAAGAGAGAGCAGATGCAGAAGAGTCTAAAGGTTAGTGTACACAGTGTATAACTATTGTAATTTGATCACACAGGGTGCAGGCAGGGGGCGATAGATACACAGCATTAGTTAATGTAGCGCAAGGGTTATTTTAAAGTGACAGTGTCCCTTTTCTAACTTTAATTCATTTTAATACTATTTAGACTTGAAATGATGATGTACACCTTATATTTATTTGTTTTTGGGTTATACTAATACATTGTTGTGTTTTTTTTATTGCAGGGTGAAGAAAATATTTGGGGGGGCGTTTGCCCTGACGCCCCAATGGACGGGCCGCCCCTGGAGTGATGATGGCATTGTTGACAGAGAGAGAGATGTGAGGAATTGAAGCTGTAGTAGAGGGTGGGAAGATTAAGAGTTCAGTCTTAGACATGTTGAGTTTCAGATGGTGGGTGGACATCCAAGAGGATATACTAGAGAGGCAGTCGGAGACGTGTGCTAGAAGAGAGGGGGATAGATCTGGTGCTGAGAGATAGATTTGGGTGTCGTCTGCATAGAGATGGTACTGGAACCCAAAAGAGTTTATTAGGGTGCCGAGGGAGGATGTGTAGATGGAGAAAAGGAGGGGGCCTAGGACTGATCCTTGGGGTACGCCAATAGACAGGGGGTGAGGAGAAGAAGATGTGCCGGAGAAGGAGACGCTAAATGATCGTTCTTGGAGGTATGATGAGAACCACAAGAGAGCAGTGTCTCGAATGCCGAGGGAGGAGAGAATGTGGAGTAGAATTGGATGGTCAACGGTGTCAAAGGCGGCAGAGAGATCCAGGAGAAGCAAAATAGAAAAGTGGCCTTTCGACTTGGCGGTGAGCAGGTCATTGGTGACTTTTATGAGGGCTGTCTCAGTGGAGTGTTGGGGCCGAAAGCCGGATTGGAAAGTGTCCAGAAGAGAGTTAGAGGAGATGAAACTGGTGAGGCGGTTATAGACGAGCCGCTCCAGCAGTTTGGAAGCCAGGGGAAGTAGAGAGATAGGGCGATAGTTAGATGCAATGTCAGAATCGGATGAGGGTTTCTTGAGAGTGGGTGTAATTATGGCATGTTTTAGAGATGATGGAAATGTGCAAGTGTTTAGGGAAAGGTTGAAGATATGTGTGAGAGCTGGGATAAGTGTAGTAGAGAGGGGAGGGATGAGCTGAGATGGAATAGGATCTGAAGGACAGGTAGTGAGGTGAGAGGATGATATTAGGATGGAGACTTCTGTATGTTATGTACTATGATTTGTTTTTCCATGTTGGATAAATACTGTGACATTGTGACATCTATTCCACCAGGCCCATCCCCAGCTCAGATGATGGCCATGGTGCAAATGGGTAGAGAATTGGGAAAAACCTCTTCAATGTATTTCTAGGCATCCAGGAAGGTTACATAATAAGAGGTGGATTAAAGTAAATGTATATTGACAGTAATAGAATCAGTCATTTATTTTTACATATACAACCTGTTATAGGATGAATCAAATGTCTTATCACTTATAGAGACGTAATTTTGTAGCATTAAAACTGTTCTAATGATAATTTTCTGATGCTTTAGCAGGAGTAGAAACTAATGGTTGTTTATATATTTTACATTAATTTTATATGTTTATTAGCCTTTGCATGATTTAAATTTTGACTTAATTGATTTTAGTTTATACCACCTCTTGTTTATTATAAAATTATGCATATGTTAATTTTAATTTAAAGTTAGGGACGATTTTGGGATAGGTGTATATGATGTGAGGATGTCTGGTTTAATGTGAGGATTTTTTTGTTTTTTGTTGTCATACGTGCCTACTTCAGAAGAAGATGACAACAAGAGTGTACCTGTAAAGACAAAGACAAGATAAACAAAAGACAAACAAAAGACAAACAAAAGACAAGCGTGACCGGATATATGATGAGAGAAAGTCTCTTCCAAGTCCCTTTCCTGATGACAACAGATAATAACAGATGAAGAAACAGATGCAGAGTTTGCTGACTAAAGACAAAGCCCAGACAGAAATCTTGCCTGCACCGAAGAAAAAGGGGAAAGGTCAAACTCTTGTTCATTGACATGACCATACGCTAATACATATATCTGCTGGCAAAGTGAAAAGATGTAAAGACTTGTGAGAAATTCACATACTCCTTTTCGTCTGCCTGAATATCTGCACATGATGGCCTATTGCTTTGGCCAATGGATCTCACCCTCCAGAAGCAAGTGATCGGCCTGTTTATCATTTATCCGATGGACAAAGAGGGGCCTAGCTAAGTGTGATGTGTAAGACTGGGCCTGTATGAAGTTTGTCTGAGCATATGTTTTCATTGTTTTGTCATTTCTACTCTTCCTACTCTTTCATATACCTGTCTTTCTTTTTACTGTCCTTCGGCTTCTAACATTCCTGCACCTTGTTCTATCAACTTGCTAGGATCTAGTACGTACTAACATCTGATAAGGAAGAGTAATTAGGGAAAGAAAAAGTTATCATGCATACTGTCATGATTTAATTATTTAAGGGCTCATATTGCCAGTAATTTATGAATATGGCCAAGGGAGCATGACATTGTTGCATTGGGATTATGTGTTATTGTGTGGTTATATGTTGCCTGTACATGGTTATTATTTATCCTAGTTATATTATATTATAAGAGGGAAAATGTTATATAGAACATATGTGGAATTGGTAAAAATGCTCTGCATATAAGTTAGCTGCAGATCATTGCACACTCACAAATACAGACCTTGGGCCAAGACAGATGAATGTACTTCAAGTAGTCCTAAGCAAACACTTGAGTTTAACAGAATTTTTTTTTCACTAGCCAGCTATAGACATCTAGTGAATTTGATCTCAAGAGCTTTGATAGCCCAAGGTTGCAAGCCAGATGGGCTGACAACACACATACACAAATGTACACAAGGGTGTGGTATTGGAGAGTATAAATATGTTGTTTTGATCATTCAATAAATGTGTTTTGTATCCTGACTTGGGGAGTGGTCTTGCCATGGGCCACTTGTAACCTGTATAGAGTATTCTCTGCCTGTACTTTTGGGCCTTGCCCTCTTCAGAAGCCATCTTTTTTGCCACAGAGAACAGGAACTACACAATTTTGCTGGGGTAGGTTTGAACTTGGTTAATATAAAGCCCCCTTGAAGAAGCAGATCGTGACACATACACTCTGAGTTATTAGTAATATCAGTGCAAACTTTATTGGTTCCTAAATTACATTTATCATCGAAATGCCTCATAAGCCAATAAGTATAAAGGAAAATTGGTTCTATGGCCTAGTTATTGGTAATTGGTTGGGTGGTGTTTTAAGAAACTGAAGTGAGGCTATTAACCATTGTTTTTTACATACCTGGACTTTTTTTTTATCTAAGGCACCGCAATCTGGATTATCTCATCGTAACATTTAACAGTATATGTGGATGTTTTCAATCACCCCCATTGAGTTTTTCCTTGTTATATGGACTTGGTCTAACAGGTGCTCACATACTTTTTATTTTTTATTTGAACTTACTGTTTTTGATGAATTTTTTGTTTTTTTTCATCAGGATTCATTTTTCTGTTTCTCCCTGCTTGTGCTCTATAATCACTGATTGTAAAGCTTTAATCCAACAGGCTTTTAACATTTGCACTGTGAACCTTTGTGCAAAGGACTCCAAAAGTGAAATACTGTTTAGTTATGTTGTAGGTACCTCACCTGGATACAACATTGTAATTTTGGACTACATACCATATGGGGGTAACAGCTCTGTGGCTCAACGTGGCACAATATCTCCCGCAATATTCTGTTTCCCAGTGGGCTGTCTCCTTCTGGTAAAAGAGTCTCTATAGGGGCCCAGTGTGAAGAAGATGCCTTTCCCTTTATATCTGTTGCTATTTTATATATTTTTGTTGTTGCACTGTTTTGTTAACGGCCATTGATTCTGCACCCTAGCTCAATATTATTGTATGTTTTGCATTGTGTTTGTTTTAGACAACACTTCTTAGTGTCGTAGGGGGGAAATGTAGGAAATGTTTATATTTTAGGAGATTTTATATATCAGATTTTAGAATATATATGATATATCCATTTATACATATATTCCTGTGTAATATTACAAGCATACATATGATACTAAGAAGTTTATTATTGAACTTGTTAATTCAATTCTTTCACAAAAAAACTATTGATAATTGCATTCCAAAGAAGAGGCCCAAGGACATTTTTGAAATTATAAGAAGTAACAGACTGTACCAGATAAAAGTACAGATAAGACACCCCTGTGCAGCTGACCAATTAATTGAAATATGTGTAAGCTATGTAATTGGTTGAACAAAGGGGAGTTTACGTATTAACCAAAATGTTGTAACTTATAAAAATGTATGCATGTAACATTGTCCTTCAGACGACTGTGGGTTTGCAGACCCATAAGTCCTCTCCAAGTGCTTGTGAATAAATTAAAACTACAGAGACTCTGTTTTTCCTTGTCTTACCATATTCTTATGGGCAATGGCAAGTCAGTGAAAATGTTTTTCCACAACAGGATCTAGTACGTACTAACATCTGAAATGGGAAAGCAATTAAGGAAAGAAGATGTTATCTTGCATAAACTCTGGATTGTTAGTAATATCAGTGCAAAATCTATTGGGTATTGAATTACATATATACACTAAATGCCTAATGTGAATAAGACAATGAGTATAAAGGGACATTAGTTATATGATCTAGTTATTGATAATTGGTAGGGTGGTGTTTTGTGACAATTAAGTGAAGCCATTTTGTCTGCATTAACCATTTTTTTTTATATACCTGAACTTTTATATCTATTGCACAACAATCTGGACTATCTCATGGTAACATTTAACAGCACATGTGGATGTTTTCATCCACCCCATTGAACTCTTTCCTTGTTATATAGACTTGTTTTTACCTATTTTTGTCTGGATTTATTTTTTAGACTTATTTTTATCTGGACTTGTTCTTTATTATTTTTTTCTTCAGGACTTGATTTTTTTATTTGATCGTATATCTTCATCACTATCAGTTTCATTTTTAGAGCTATGTACATTTTTTAGGGGTGATCGTTTATGTTTATTCCTTGAAGGTACTACTTCTAATTCTTCCTCAGAATCACTTAAGTCCTTTATCACAATTTTACTTGAGGCATAATCTTGAGCCCTATTTAAATCCATTTTTAGATTTTCAACATCCTGTTGGTATTGTTTTATCTCATTCTTAGCTACAGTCAGTAATTTTTGGATCTTTTTATTCTCTACAAGTATCTCAGCCTCATGAATTTTCTTATCAGTTAATTCTTGAGTTAAGAATTCAATCTTTTGTTGCAATTTCTTCTGTTCTATTTTTAAGTCCTGACAAGCCTGAACATACTTTTGCGCTAATTTATCAGCATGTTCAGCTTTCTCATTTAAGTATTCACATTTCTCAGACAATTCCTCAAATTGAACTGATTTTTGACTTTCCTCACCGGTATCTTTTGCACGCGCAGCTACCAATTTATCTATTATTGCCTGTAATTCATCGCATTTCTCTGAATATTTACCATTTAAATCTTGAGCTGCGTTAAATGTCTCTGTCGTTTCTACAACTTTTTTCCTTAATTCTTTAATTTTGATAAACTGCTGCTCTGCTAGCTGCGTTTTTTCTCCATGTAAATCTCTTAAAGTTTGACAAGTTATAGAGACTTCATGGATTTGATTATTTAAATATTTTATGGTAATTTCTTTTTGGGAATTTTGATATTTCCAGCTTCTGGCTAATTCCATCTAAACAGTAGATAACCTAGCTAAATGCTTCTTTCTTTCTGATTTAATTTGAATTGCATTAATAGTACTCATCACAGTTGTCAACAAATTCTTATCCTTTAACCAATCATCAATTGTATCACCATCAATTTCGGGATGTATTTTAACCAAATATTCTGACAACTGTTCCCTATACTCACAAACAGGATATACATTTGAAATTAAAGTTTTAATTAACAACTCCATTCCCTGTTTACCATGACCAATTATGTCATCTAAAGATAATGCTCCTACTGTTTCAGAACCAAAAACACCTTCAGCCATTTTTTTTCAACAAGTGTTATTAAATAAAAAGTTTTAAATCAATTAAATAATTGACCATGTGTCTATAAAGATATATATCTCACTGGGGTCTCCAAATATGTCGGGATTAATACGACATATTATTTTCTAATTAATATAGAATAATGAATTTTGAGTTCAGAATCAATTTATAGACACATATTCCTTTTTATAAAATAACATTTATTGAAAATACCAAAATCAACTAGTCTAATGATAAAATGTAATATATCAAATCAAATGCAAATAAAACACAGTAATATATCAAATCAAATGCAAATAAAACACAATATAACCAGCCAGATATAAAATGAAAGTTAATACATCATATTGTAATACTTATTATTTTATGATATCTTCTATACAGTCCTAAAATCTCAATACAAAAATGTATCTCAATCACATGAACAATAAAACCTGGAATAACAACCCATAGAACAAAATCAGATAAATCAATTAATAAAAATTCACCCAAAATAACGTTTTAGCATGTACTAACAATGTCTAATGAGATTATAATATAGCTATACAGGAATGTATTAAATGTAACACAATTATGGTAAAGTATTTTATAATATAATTGATAAGTTAGCTAAGTAAAATTAATTTATCTGTATTGGTCAAAAAGAAAAATGAGATATCTAATTTTGTATTAAAATTTATATCTGGATTTATAAATTTCAATGACAAAAGAAAATCTAAATAACTTTTTGATAAGAAATAAACTAAACAGAGAAATTATGGTAATGGTTTTCAATTATATCATAAAATAAAATATTTCAATGTATACATTACCAATTATGACAAGATTCCACTGGTTAATTCCAAAGTTGTCTCGCCTTTCCACAAGATAAAAGATTTTATCTCTCCTTCCTCCTTTTTCTTTGTCCTTTTTGTCTTCTTTTTGTCTCCCCAGATCCTGTTTCTCTCCATAATTATACCTCTTGCTTATTTGCCTATCAGAATCCCCCATCAGTTAAAAGTATCTAGTAACCAATTGAATCTTTTCATGATGTCATCACATATTTAAATTTTATAATGAATATATTTTTCTATAGAGACATTTATTCCTTGAAGCATAAGATGGCGCTCTCGGACCTTTGAATTTTCATCCCTTTAATTAACTAATGACCCCTTTGACCCACAACCTATAAACAAAATGAAGTCATAAGAATGGTTATCAGTTAGATACCCCTAAACAGATTTATTATTCTGTTTAGTAGACTTGGTGTCTGGTAACGAATTCTTCACATGTGAAATCTTAAGGAGAACACCATTACTTTTATAGACCATAACCTTTATAGACCTATATCCATTAGTTTTAGGAATTCACTCAGATATTTATCTCTTACAGAACAAAGAACTATTCAGCCATGGATAGCTCTTTTGTGGGCAGCTGTGAAAACATATCTTTCACATAGATATATTCAAATAATAGAATTGCATGCATAGGTACATATATAAATATACAACATATAAAATATTAATACAATGAATATAAAAATAGTGGTTAATAATTGGAATATCATATTATACTATAATATCCATATAAGATAGAACTTTATTCATACAAAAGTTCTGACAACACTATCTAAAATACATAACATCCTATGTAAACTATACACATACCACACTATCTAAAATACATGAAATACTATCTAAAATACACACATACCCCACTATCTAAAATGCAATAAATCCTATGTAAAATACACACATACCCCCTATCTATCTTAAATATATTCCCCTACCCCCTATTTAATATACAATATATCCTATCTCCATATACAAACCCTAATTCTAACCTAAAATAAAATAATTAAGCCACTTAGCTTTGCAGATGTCCCTTCAGATCACCAACCTAGGGAAAAAATAATTAGTACAACACATTTACATACAATAAATAAGCATTCTAAATATTGTAAATATTCTACTCACCTTTCCAGCATGTCCTCCCCATCCTTCTTATGTTCTTCTCCCCCTTGGCCCCTGTTAAAACAAAAACATTACTACATTAATACAATATACACACACCTCTCCAACGCTAATGTACCTCCTAGAGACTTTTCCGGAAGACAACTGGCAATGACGCCTTCTGATTGGCTTAAATGCCTGCCAAACAAATTTCAACCAATCAGAAGGCGCCAAGGTGTAAGCCAATCAGAATGGGATACACCCCCATATCCTATTCTGATTGGCTAATGCACCTGTCAATCTTTTTTAAACCAATCAGGCTTTATTATCTTCATTCAATCACAATGGGATACACCCCCTCAGGGTGATTGGCTGGAGGCATCAGCACATTCTGATGGGCTGCAATTACCACAGCCAATCAGAAGGCGATATTCCCTTCAGCCAATCACAATGGGATACACCCCCACGGAGTGATTGGCTGAAGGCACCTAAGCCATCTGATTGGCTGTCATCACTGTCAATCAGATTTCAGTGAATCCGAAGGTGCAGATGTCTTCAGCCAATCACATCAGGGGGTGTATCCCATTGTGATTGGGTAAAGGGAATAGCGCCTTCTGATTGGCTGTTGTGATTGTCAATTAGACTGCAGCCAATGAGAATGCGCTGATGCCTCTAGCCAATCACCCAGTGGGAGTGTATCCCATTGTGATTGGCTGAAGGCAATAAAGGCTTCAGATTGGTTTAAAAAAGATTTTCCAGTTGCATTAGCCAATTTGATTGACAGCAATCAGAAGGCGCCATTGACAGTTTTTTTCTCCAGAATAGTCTCTAGGAAGCTCATTAGCATCGGGGAGGTGCACGAGTGTGGACTGCTGTTCGTTTTTATTGTTTTTTAGAGTGCAGATTCTTCCAGGGCCCAGCCGGGGCAGAAGAGGAGGAGGCCAGAACAATGTATATTATTTTTATGCTACTTTATTTTGTGTGTGTGTATATTGGAATGCTGGAAAGGTGAGTAGAATATTTACAATATTCAGGATGTTTGTTTATTGTATGCAAATGTGTTGTACTAATTTGTTTTTTTGTTTTTTTTCCTTAGGTTGGTGATCTGAAGGGACATCTGCAAAGGTAAGTCGTCTTAATTATTTGATTTTAGGTTAGAATTAGGGTTTGTATATGGAGATATAATTTCTTGTATATTAAATAGCAGGGATGTATTTTAGATAGATAGGGGGTATCTGTGTATTTTTAGATAGGATTTATTGTATTTTAGATAGTGGGGTATGTGTGTAATTTAGATAGTATTTATTGTATTTTAGATAATGGGGTATGTATTTATGTTAGATAGTATTTAATGTATTTTAGAGAGTGTGGTATGTGTATAGTTTAGATAGGATGTAATGTATTTTAAATAGTGGGGTATGTGTGTATTTGAGATAGTATATTTTAGATATGGGGGTAATGTATTTTATTTGATTTGTACTGTATTGTATTGTACTCTATGTATTGTGTATGTATTTCCTTTTTCAGGTGGATAATTTGTGTTTTATTTTCTGTAGTGCTGGCGGGGGTTGTAATGTATTTTTTTTATTTTCTGTAATGTTCCTTTTTTATTTTTTGTGACATAGGTTTTTTTTATTTTCTGTAATGTAGATTTTTATTATTTTTTGTGACTTAGGTTTTTACATTTTCTGTAATGCAGATTTTTTTCTGTGACTTAGTTTTTTTTTTTTGTGAGTTAGCTTTTATTATTTTGTGTTATTAGTGTGGTGGTGGAGTTTATTGGGGGTAGGTAGTGTGTGTAGGTAGTGTAGGTGTTAATAGGTTAGTGTAGAGGGGGGTTATTTTATATTTAATGGTTTATTGGGGTTTACAGTGCAGGGTAATGTTTGTAGTTAGTGTGATAAGGGTCCTTGAGGACCATCATAGCACTTATGTGGTTAATGTTAGGGATGTAACTGCCCCATAAGGGTCTTTCTATGAAGGGATATAGGGGTCTGTATTGACCCCCATGAGTGACAGGGTTAATTAAGAGCTTACGGGGGTCTGTATTGACCCCATGACAAACAGGGTTAATGAAGGGCTTATGGGGGTCTTCATTAACCCCCATGAGTGACAGGGTTAATAAAGGGCTTATGGGGGTCTGTATTGACCCCTATGAATGACAGTGTTAATCAAGGGCTTATGGTGGTCTTTATTGACCTCCATGAGTGACTGGGTTAATTAAGGGATTATGGAGGTCTGTATTGACCCCCATGAGTGACAGGGTTAATTATTGGATTATGGGAGACTATATTGACCCCCATGAGTGACAGGGTTAATGAAGGGCTTATTGGGGTCTGTATTGACCCCCAGGAGTCAGAGGGTTAATTATTGGCTTATGGGGGTCTGTATTCTCCAATGCCACAGCCTTGTGTACATTTGTGTATGTGTATTGTCAGCCCATCTGGCTTGCAACCTTGGCCTATCAAAGCTCTTGAGATCAAATTCACCAGATATCTAGTGAACAAACCTTTATGTTAAACTCAAGTGTTTGCTTAGAACTACTTGAAGTACATGCAACTGTCTTGACCCAAGGTCTGTATGTGTTAGTGTGCAATGATCTGCAGCTAACTTCTATGCAGAGCGTTTCTACCAATTCCACATATGTTCTGTATAACATCTTATAATATATTATAACTAGGATCACATATGTAGTTGTGAGCATACAAGTTGTTGCTAACGTTTGCGGGCTCGCGCAGCAAGCCCGCAAGAACTGCGTCCCTTGCCGCGAAGCGAGGGGCTGCATTTGCGATGGTGGAGCATCCCACGTCAGCTGTGTTTGTCCGCAAATGCGGACCCTCGTGAAGCGAGGGGCCGCATTTGCGGTGGTGGAAGAACCAACGTCGGCTGTGTTTGTCCGCAAATGCGGACCCTCGCGAAGCGAGGGGCCATATTTGCGGAGGTGTAGCCTCAAAAGCGCCTCACACGCGGTTAACACATACACACACGCACGACTTGAAAAAAAAACTCAAAGGCGCCTCACATGCGGGAAACACACAAGCAAAGTGTAGCGCATGCGTATTGCGTTCTAACGGTCTGAGGCACTTGAAAGTTTATAAATACTGCCTACTTTCCAGAAAATTCTACATTTCTACTCAGGTGATGAACGGAGTGACTGGATAGTTAACTGCTGCTGTTACTTGAGAAGAGAATTATTTCCTAATTTCCTACTCCACACTGTGCAAATTGGAACTGAGAGGTAAGCTATAATATATTACATTTTATTATCAAGACAGGACAAAAAAAACAACTTTAACTATGAAAACGGGATTCATGTATAGTGACATGTGACACGCACATTTATGTGTATAGCCCCTACAACAAACTAATCTTAACCCAAACTAATTAAATAAGTATATTTAAATGACATTAAAAAAAAACAAGTTTAACTATGAAAATGTGATTCATGTATAGTGATATGTGACACGCACATATATGTGTATAATGTATAGTGACATGTCACACGCACATTTATGTGTGTAGGCCCTAAAACAAGCTAATGTTAATTGAAACTAATTAAACAAGTATATTTAAATGAAATTAATTTTTCTGCAACTCATAGCAAAAAAAAATATGACACTAATACATATGTAACCTAAAGCCGAATCTTTGCCCGTTTTTTTACTATTCAAACAGACTCTGCATCAACAGCGTCACTCAAGAATTTGCACCGTGCACTGTGAACGAGAATCCCTTTTAAAGAACACCAAGAAAGAAGAAGAGGTAAGATAGAAAAATACATTACATGCTGGAAAAGACCATGCTTTGCTAAATCAAAAAGAAGAAATATACAATTAACCATTTCACTTTCTTTTTCAAATAGACACTACAAGCAGACCGGCGGATTAAGATTGGTGTCACAACCTACAATGATGATGGAGTATAGAAAAACCTAGTCCTCTTATCTCCTGTAGGTTTTAGACCTAAGATTTAAGTGACTCAGACCAATGGACAGTCTTTGTAGATGCAAGGGCATAAGTCCCAGCTTTTGGTAGTGTGTCTGGGAAACCTGGAAGGGAGTCAGAAACGATCTCCTCTATCAGCATATGCCCCTGGGTCAATAATACACCTGCACACAAAGTCTTGATGAAAATTATGAACCATGTTTTATTTTAGGACAGCATATTTAACCACATCACACAAGAATGGGGGAAGTGGCTACCGTTAGCCAGCCCCAAATGACCTCTGGCCAATCATGAAGGGGAACTGTGTGTGAACCAATAGTCCCCTCCCACGTCCGCTCACTAGGCAAGGCCAACTAATTCATTTGGGCTCTGAATCTACAGGGCAAAGCATGCCTTGGCTCTCCTGTGCCCATGCTATGAAGGCTGAGAAGCCTCAGGCCATGCCATTGTTTCTAGGTGCCTGCCTGTCTGCTCTCCAGCTGTGAGCTCCCCATTGTTAGTACTCTGCTGGACACTTAGCTAATGGGATTAACAGGCCTTTGGGAAAAAAGGAGGCTTGACTGTGTTCAACGGCTTCCCCTCTACAATATAATAACATACTAATATAATAACATACATTCATATTTACAAATATAGCATACAATGTTTCACCCACATATAGCCAATATATCCCATTAGATCCCTCACAGGATACCCATTACAATGAGCCTAAACATGGAAGGGATGGGAATATGCTAAGGGGTAAACTTATAATACTTTATCCCTAGACCACAAAATAACAATATAACCTTATAACAGTATAACAGGGGGTCTGGGAGCCCCAAACCCCAAGGTATCGTCTCTTGTGTCAACAGTCTGTGACAGACATCTGTCCAAGTCCCAGATGACTGCCAAGTGAGCCATGACAATTACCCCCCCAAGTACAGATGTAGGTATCCTGTACTCCAGGATGCCTATCTGGACTGACAGTCAGGGCTCTAGTTGGCGCGACAATCCATCTGCGTTCTGGTGGAATTTCCCTTTGCGGTGTTGTACCGTGAAATTAAAAGTTTGTAGGGCTAAACTCCACCTCAGTAGTTGGCCATTCTCTCCAGCCACTTTAGATAACCAACAAAGAGGGTTATGGTCTGTGGTGACTGTGAACTGTCTTCCGTACAGGTAGTGCTGTAGTTTGTGTAGAGCCCAGACTACTGCTAAACATTCCTTTTCTATAGTTGCATAGGCTGTTTCTCGTTGCAGTAGTTTCCTACTAATGTAGGCCACTGGGTGCTCAACTCCCTGGTTGTCTGGCTGACTCAATACTGCCCCTATGCCATACATGGAGGCATCAGTCTGTACCACGAAAGGGCGGTTATAGTCTGGGGTAGCCAGGACTGGGGAGCAGGTCAGAGCATCCTTTAGTGTTTGGAAAGCCAACTGGCACGCAGAAGTCCAATTCACTTCCCTGGGTAGCTTCTTCTTGGTGAGATCCGTCAGGGGTTTGGCTGTGCTGCTGAAATCAGGAATACATTTTCGGTAATACCCAGTAGTACCTAGGAAAGCCATCACCTGCTTCTTAGTTTTAGGGGTGGGCCAAGCTGCTATTCCCTCTACCTTGGCTGGTTCGGGTATTAACTACCCATTCCCCACCCAATGACCTAGGTATTGCACTTCTGCTCTAGCCCATTGACATTTGTCAGGTCTTATGGTCAACTTAGCTTGGTGAATTGCCTGCATAATTTGGCTAATGTGCCTTATGTGGTCCTCCCAAGTCTGGCTAAAAATGGCTATATCATCCAGGTAGGCCTGGGCATACTTGACACCCTTGCAACAATGTGTCCACTAGTCTCTGGAAGGTAGAAGGAGCATTTTTCATCCCAAATGGCATTACTTTAAACTGGAAGAGTCCAAAGTGGGTGATAAAGGCAGACTTCTCCTTTGCAGTCTCTTCTAAAGGGATCTACCAATATCCTTTAGAGAGATCTAAAGTGGTTAAATATTTGGCAGTACCAAGCCGGTCCAACAACTCGTCCATGCGTGGAACAGGGTAGGCATCTGTTTTGGTTTTATCGTTCAGCCTACGGTAATCCACGCAAAAACGAGTGGTTCCGTCTTTTTTGGGCACCAATACCACTGGAGATGCCCAGGGACTACTGGATTCTTCTATCACTCCCAACTGTAGCATAGTGCGTAATTCTGCCTGAATGTTGGCCCTAACTGCCTCTGGTACCCTGTAGGGGTGTTGCTTTAAGGGGGCACATTCCCTGGTTACTACTGGGTGGACAGCTAAGGGGGTACACCCTGGCTTGGTGGTGAACAGGGAGTGGAAGGGTTTTAAGCTGTGGGACAGCTGCTCTTTCTGCTCTGTGTCTAATTCCAGGGTCTGCTGGATACTTTCTCCTACTGTATCCTGGTCTGCTTTGTTTAGCATATATGGGATCTGTCCCTCCTCTGGTTCATCCTCTGTGGCCCTATAAATAGCTAGTAGGTGAGCTGCTCTCTGAACGTACACCTTAAGTCTGTTGATATGGGCAACTCTGGTGATGGCCCTATCCGGGTCTATCATTACTACATAGGCCTTGTTCCCCACTTTCTGGCTGATTGTGTAAGGCCCTACCCACTGGGACTGTAATTTATTCTGGGGGTGAGGTTCCAGCATAAGCACCTTCGTTCCCTCTTCCAGAATTCTATCACTGGTCCCTGCCTTGTAGTATTTCTGATCCCTCTGCTGGGCTTTCCTCATGTTTTGGCTGACTATTCCAGTTAGTCTGGACATGATCTCTCTGAAGGCTAGTACATAGGTGGCCACTGGTATGGGTTGCTGCCTATACTCCCCTTCCCATGTTTCCCTAATTATGCGTGAGGGTCCTCTCACATGTCTCCCATACAGGAGTTCAAAGGGGGAGTGCCCTGTAGACTCCTGGGGTGCCTCTCTATAGGCGAACAGCAAACATGGCAACAACCGTTCCCAGTCTGTAAAAATGCGATCATATGTTTAAGAGTCCCATTGAACCGCTCGCATAGACCATTAGTCTGGGGATGGTAGGGGGAAGAGGTAATATGCTTAACGCCACACGTGGCCCATAGCTGTTCCGTGACTTTGGCCATAAATTGTAGGCCTTGATCGGACAAAATCTCATGGGGAAACCCTGTTCTGGTGAATATAGTCACCAAGGCGTCTGTTATCTTTGGAGCTGTTATACTGGACAAGGCTACTGCCTCAGGGTACCTAGTTGCATAATCTACCAGGGTAAGGATATACTGCTTCCCCGTTCTACTGGCTCTAGCTAGGGGCCCAATGATGTCCACAGCTACCCTCTGGAAGGGTTTTTCCATTACTGGGAGGGACTGTAACTTGGCCCTGCTGTTCTTCTTGAGAGGCCTGTTCCTTTGGCAGGCATCACAAGAATGGCAAAACTCCTTTACATCCTTATCCAACCCTGGCCAGAAAAATATCTCTTTCACTCTACTCTGGGTTTTCTTCTCCCCTAAGTGCCCTCCCAGGGGTATTTCATGTGCTATTTGTAGCACCTTGCCCCTATATAGCTGGGGAACCACTAATTGTTTCCTGGGCTCTCTGCCTAGCTCATTATTTATAGGTACCGTGACTCTATATAACAACCCCTTATCCCAGATAACGCTGTATAGGTTATCCACTCCTTTGCCTTGTGCTGCCCTGTCCCTTAAACCAGCCAAAGTCTCATCTTTCTGCAGAACTGCCCTGATCTCCTCTCCCTTGGCCCATCCTAAAGTTAATGTATTAGCAAGCAATGGACTTACCTCAGGTCTTGGGTATCCCCTCTGCTCCTGGTATGCCTCTCCAGGGTGGTTGCTCTTGGCTTGAGCTCTGGTAATGGGCTGTACATATTGGCTCGTCATGTGGCCCAAATCATTGCCCAATAAAACATCCGCGGGGAGCCCATCCATGACTCCCACTTCCTTGCTTTGGTTCCCCATGCCCCAGTCCAAATTAACGCGAGCCATGGGGATGGTTAACTGTTCTCCTCCTGCTACCCTCACCCACATTTCCTTTCGGATAGAATCTGTAGGGCGTACCCATTTGGGTAGGAATACTGTGACTGCTGATCCAGAGTCACGGTAGCCAGTAGCTTGGCGTCCTTGTAGCCACACGGCTTGCCTATGTTGTTCTCCAGACAGCTTCTGCGGGTTCCTTACAGTATAGACCCCTGGATATCCTCCCTCTGCTTCTGGCTCCCAAAGAGCTGCGTTGGAGCTCGCCGGCCCCTCAGTCCACTCCCCCAAATAATGTACATGGCGGTGGGGAGGTCCTCTAGAGTTTTTGGGTGCCTGAGGACAATCCTTAGCAAAGTGACCTCATTGGTTGCAGTTGTAGCATTCTGAGCTCATTGGTTTGGTCCCCCATTGTGTCCTGGGAGCATCTCAGGAGCTGATCGTGCTGGCACCACCTCTCTGGGGGCCCTACCCGTATTTAGGCTAGGTTTTGTTCCTTGGGACACTCTTTTGGCCCTGGTGCTGATAAACCGATCTGCCAGCGTAGCTGCTTGCTATGCAGTGGTCGGTTTTTGATCTTGCAACCAGTCACTGACTTCTGAGGAGCAAATGTTCAGGAATTGTTCCATCAGTACCACTTCCAATATCTGTTCAGCTGTGATGGCTCCTTGTGTAGACCACCACTGGGTACAAGCTCGCCTTAACCTGCACATAACCTCCACATGAGTGTCTGCTGGTCCTTTGGTGGTGCCCCTGAATCTATCCAAAAATGTCTCAGGCGTCACAGTATATCTGCTCAGCAACACAGTGCACAAATATTTATAATCCTGGGCTTGTTCCACATGCCGCACTGGCCCTTCCTGTTAACTTGTTTAGCAGCAATTTGGCCCATTCTCCATAGGGAATATCTTGGACCCCACATTGCTGCACAAACTCCTGAAGGAATTTGTCTATATTGTCCATACCATCCTGGAACTTCTTAAAGTTCTGGTATGCCATCTTAACTCGTGCTGGCAATTCCTCTGTGCGGCAACCAAGCCTTTGCTGAGCTTGATCCCGCTCCCCAGTGCGCTCCTGCCAGATTCTCTGGTAATGCTGGTCCAGTAATTTGCCCACCTCTTGTGCGGTCATCTCACTGGGGAATAGGTGTCTGGCTTCTTCATACCTCCTTGTTGCCTCTGTGGTGATGTCTTGCTCTGGTTGGGGTCTTGGAGCCCTTGGTGGTCCCTCACCCAACTCCTCTGCTTTCCCCTGCTCTGCATCATTTTTTCTCAGGGCTGCAATCATCCCTGCTCGTTGGTCTCCCTTCCTCCTAGGGATTCCTTTCTGCTTCATTGCCTCCCTTAGCTCTGCTGAGGACCATTCCTCGTATTGCTGCTCCATTCTTGGTCTTTCTGTAGAGTCGTCCCACCACTCCCAGCCAATTGTGACAACCTACAATGATGATGGAGTATAGAGAATCCTAGTCTTCTTATCTCCTGTAGGTTTTAGACCTAACATTTGGGTGACTCAGACCAATGGACAGTCTTTGTAGATGCAAGAGCATAAGTCACAGCTTTTGGTAGTGTGTCTGGGAAACCTGGAAGGGAGTCAGAAACGATTTCCTCTACCAGCATATGCCCCTGGGTCAATAATACACCTGCACACAAAGTCTTGATGAAAATTATGAACCATGTTTTATTTTAGAACAGCATATTTAACCACATCACACAAGAATGGGGGAAGTGGCTACCGTTAGCCAGCCCCAAATGACCTCTGGCCAATCATGAAGGGGAACTGTGTGTGAACCAATAGTCCCCTCCCACGTCCGCCCACAAGGCGAGGCCAACTAATTCATTTGAGATTGAATACAAAAAACAGAGTTGTAAGGGGCCAACAAAAACTCTAAATTTTAAAAGGGCTAACTTTAATGGGCTACGGGCAGCAATACAACATATAGAGAATGGGACAAAGAACTTACCAGGGAAGAATACTGAAAATAAATGGACAACATTCAAATCCTTACTAAATAAACATACTCATCGTCATTCCTATAAGGAAATCAACAAGTCTTGCAAAAGGGCTATTAGACTGGCTAAAATAGAAAATGAGAAGTCAGTTGCAATGGAAAGTAAGACTAACCCTAAAATATTTTTTTAATATATTAATGGGAAGAAGGCCAGGAAGGAATCGATAGGACCATTACAATGTGACACAGGCCATCTGATAATTAGTGACCAGGAAAAGGCAGATGAGCTAAATGGGTTCTTTTCTTCGGTATACACAAGGGAGGTACCAGTGGTTGGGACACTGCAACATAATGGGGATACACTACCTTTACTAAATAATTGGTTAACGCAGGAAGTAATACAAAAGAGGTTGGAAAAAATAAATGTTAATAAAGCCCCAGGTCCTGATGGAATACATACAAGGGTACTGAGGGAGCTGGGTTCTGTAATGGCCAAACCATTATATCTAATCTTTCAAGACTCACTCACTACAGGGTCTCTACCAGATGACTGGAGAAAAGCAGAGGTGATACCTATATTTAAGAAGGGATCTAGAGCAAATCCGGGGAATTATAGACCAGTGAGCCTCAATTCTGTAGTTGGGAAGCTTTTAGAAGGGTTAATAAGGGACAGAATATAAGAATATGTCTATTTGAACAGGATCATAGGTAGCAGTCAACACAGATTTATGAAGGATAGGTCGTGTCAGACCAATCTAATTAGTTTTTATGAGGAGGTTAGTAGGAACTTGGATCAGGGCAACTCAGTGGATGTAGTCTTTTTAGATTTTTCAAAGGCATTTGATACAGTGCCACATGGAAGACTAGTGAGCAAACTAAGGGATACAGGAATTGCAGTAAATATCTGTTCATGGATCGAGAGCTGGCTAAAAGAGAGGAAGCAAAGGGTTGTTGTGAATGGAACATACTCCGATTGGTCTAATGTGATAAGTGGGGTTCCTCAAGGTTCAGTATTAGGTCCTCTCCTTTTTAACATATTTATTAATGACATTGAAGTAGGACTCGAATGTAGTGTCTCCATTTTTGCTGATGACACAAAGTTGTGCAAGGTAATAAAATCAGATAATGATGTACTTTCCCTACAAAAGGATTTGCATAAATTAGAGAAATGGGCGGCTAAATGGCAGATGAGATTTAATACAAATAAATGTAAGGTTATGCATTTGGGAAGGAACAATAGCCAAGCAATCTATAATCTTAATGGAGCAAATCTAGGGGTATCAGATATTGAAAGGGATTTGGGAGTACTAGTGGACAACCACCTAGGTAACAGCGCTCAAAGCCAAGCAGCGGCTGCAAAGGCAAATAAAATATTATCATGTATTAGGAAGGGTATAGAAGCCAGGGAAGAAGATATAATTCTGCCACTATACAAATCTCTAGTACGTCCTCATTTGGAATATGGAGTACAATTTTGGGCACCACCTCATAAAAAAGACATTTTAGAGCTGGAAAAAGTACAGAGAAGGGCTACAAAACTAATAAGGGGAATGGAGGGGCTAAGTTATGAAGAAAGACTAACAAAATTAAACTTATTTTTGCTAGAAAAAAGGCGTCTAAGAGGAGATATGATTACGTTATATAAATACATCCAGGGTCAATATAAGGCTTTGTCAAGTGAACTTTTTGTAGCAAGAGATTTTCAACTGATAAGAGGACATCCTTTGAGGTTAGAGGAAAAAAGATTTCACCTTAAACAAAGAAAAGGGTTCTTCACAGTTAGGGTGGTTAAACTGTGGAATTCTCTACCAAAGGAGGTGGTGACAGCGAATTCGATAGACAACTTCAAAAAGAGGTTAGATAGGAATATTGATCCAGGGAGAAATGTGATCGCCAGTTTCTGGGGTTAGGAAGGAATTTTGCTTTTTTTCCCCTTATGAGACAATTGGCAAAGTTTCAATGTTTTTTTTTTTTTTCTGTTTGCCTTCCTCTGGACCAAATTACAATTAACAAATAATAATAAATAGTCCACATTAAAAAGATCAATAAAGATCTAAAAAGGTTGAACTTGATGGACTAACTCTTTATTCATCCTCCAATACTATACTATTAATAATTATTTAATCAATAATTTAATTAATAACTTTTCCGCATATTGCAGATCAGAGGAGATCTTAACAGGTTGAACTTGATGGACTGAAAGTCTTTTTTCAACCTTAATTACTATGTAACTATGTAACTATGTAACTATGTAACATCATCTGCAAAAAGCAGTAGTTATTTTCTATACCCCCAATTATAATGCCTTCTACATCTATATTGCTCCTGATTAATTCAGCTAGTGGATCTATAATTAAAACATATATTATAGGAGACAATAAGCATCTCTTCGTAATATCTACGAAAAATGTCCACTATTTTTTTGGTTTATTACAAATTATCCCATTATGGTCTTTTAACCTTCCTGGCGGTATTGCTAAAGCGGTACATTCTAAAATACTGACATAATCATACCTTTAGATACCATTACCCCTCTCCTCCACCCTTTCCCCTTCTCCTCCTTCTCCTCTTCCATTTCCCCCCTCTCCCCCCTCATCTGCCTTGCCTCCATTTCCCCCCTTATCTGCCCCCCTTTCCCCCCTTTTCCTCCTCATTCCCCCTTATCCCACATTTTCTCTTGATCCTCCCCATCATCCTCCTCATCTTCCCCCCTTAAAGTCCTCCCCCCTTATCTTCCTTTACCCCCTCATCCTCCTCCTTTACCCCCTCATCATCCTCCTTTCCCTGGTCCCACTCAAAAGAATGACCCAGCCCCGAAATACCAGGCAATGCTACTCTGAACAGGAGAAACAGCAAGCCTACAGACGCGTTTCGGCCTTTGTGGGCCTCGTCAGTGAGGTGCCGCTGAACTCCCCAGTGAGCAAGGGGTCCATGTCTGGAGTCCCCTAGTACCCTTAGGGAGACTAAACCCTAAGGGTTTTTTGCATAAACAAAGAGGTGCTCATCAGAGAATTTTTATTTTATTTTAGACATACATTTTAGAATTTATATTTGCTTTCAAAGTGCTATGGACTTTTCTGTAAAGGCTTTGCGGGTACTATTAAGTACCCTCAGAATTATTTGATACATTTAAGGCTTAATTAAAAGTCCGCAGGTGGGTGGGGTTAAAAAAGCAACAATTTTATTGGGATTTGCGAAAGATACATTTGCGGGCTGGATACATCAAAGGCTCTTCTAAGACATAGCCTGTATGCTTCCAAAATGCAGGATAATTGAGCCTTCAACCTGCAGATTTTTTGTGGGCTAGCCAAACAGCATATACGGGCTGAATTTAATAGCTATGTAGCACGGCGGGCTGTATTCAAAGCCAAAACCTCCAATTTAATATGGCCCTTATTACTTAAATGGTAATATTTTTGGTCTAATCTCGAAATTGCTTGATCAATTTGATTTTGAATGATCTTATTAATTTGAGTTTGAATCAAATGAATTTCGGACGTTAATGTTGATGCTGGAGAAAATTTATTTAATCTTTACAGTTGGGTAATTTTAAAATACATCACTCTTAAATTAGTACCTCTCTTTTTCTTTATATTTGTATACAAAGATGTTAACATACCTCTAGTGTAGGTTTATGCAACTTCCATAAAATTGAACTAGATTGCACCGAGTTTTCATTTATTTCGAAGAACTTTAATATTTCGGAAAATTCATTTTAGGATTAATATTATTTTGTGTAGACAATTTATTCATTGCATGATTCAAACTTTTTATTGAATCAATTTCCACTTGTGATCTTTTCTAAGATATTGTGATGGACTAAAAAATTATCTTGTGAAGGCTTGATGCCTATTTGAAAAGAAGTTGTAATTTTCCTCCATTATGGTGAATCCTCCATGCATCTTATAGGTCATATTTGATTATCAAAGAACTCATTTTGAAGACAGTGTTTATACTTCACACAATGACTCCTAAATTGTTGGATCACTATTTCATTTTATTTCAGCTCTATAATTACCCCACTTAGGAAAGTCCCATGAATAATGTGTGTGCAGATAAACAAATAACCAGGCTTTGGTTTCAGATTCATTTTGGATGTCACATGCTTCATTATCCCAGTGTATTTGCTCTTTATATGTGCAGCTGTGGTACTAAAGGTGTATTCTTGCCAGATATACTGTATGTTGTCAGTAGTGTAGACACTCACACTGTGACACCCACATAAGTCAATAAGTGAGTGTTTTTAATGTTTTCAAAGAAGGAAAATAACATGGCCAACATTTTTATTTCTTTACTGACATTCTAATTATGTATATATTTAAAAAAAAATGTTTCTGTTGTTATCTAGCAATGACCATTTTGTGGAGTAAGTGTGACAGATGTGGAAAAAGAGTAATACTCTGTGTGCAGTAGAGTAATGAGTGTCCTGTGAAAAACTGCTATATCTATCAATATTCTCAGATGTGGCAACCAAAATAATTGTATTCACAATAATAATAATACTCAATATGTGCTCATTTAAACAACTTACAATGCAATTGTTTTATTGTCAATGTGCTTTTAAAATATTAATTAAAGTGCTTTTTCTGTTTCTAATCTTTTTCCAAGTATAATATGTGGGAAAACACTGCCCTCCTGTGGTACTCACATGTATTAGAGTGATCAGTGCTCAGACTCCGGCTGCATTTCGGGTCCTCTCACTTTCAACACAATTATATCACAGATGTCTCAATATCATCAATTACTTTGAAGGACTAGTGGGTTCTCATACCTGCACACAACCACTTCAGTGCCTTGATTTTAATAATTTGAGATCTAATGAGTAACTGTGACTGTCAATGCACTGCACAGACTATATTAATCTGATTTACACTGTTTACAGCACATATCTGTTGTCTGTTTGATTTATCCTTCATATATATAGGTTACAGGCTAATTTTCCCTGATTTCCGTTTCTCTAATCTAACACCAGCTAATATCAGACACACACATTACATGGAGTCATACACATATAGATTGATTTTATTTAAATATAAAAGTTTTCCACACCCCAGAGCTGCTTACATTGGCACATGAAACCTCCAAATTGAAACACTGCATTTGGGTATGGATTTTTACCCTTTACAGCCTTTAAGTCAACAGCAACACAATGCAGAGATCCACACAGCAGTGTCTGGCTCCTCCTGTTTCCTTTTGCAGGGAACTACACATACTATTATTCTTTGCTACAAAAACTGCCATCATAGATGGATACAATGTATTAGTTGTCTGTGATTGACCAACAAAGTATGAATGTTATGGTAATTTTAGCAGGGATTTTAACTGCTTGCAAAGAGATTTAGCAAACTTAGGGTACGATTAATAATGTTTATTTTGGTAATTTTATGCAAAAAAATGTTGTCATACATTACCGATTCCCCGTTATCAGATCCTTCATAATTCAGAAAAATTAAATATGCCTTTAAACTCAATAAAAATTATTTATTAAAAATATATAGGGCAGCTGGATGATTTAAATCAAAGATAACTTGCAACTCATTTATAGAACATTTAACTACAGTGTATTTTCACTGTGAGTGCAAAAACATATATAAATACACAATATGGGTAATTATTTACATAAGGTTCCAGTGCCTCGTTAGTCATTATACATACAGCAGTTTTACTGAGGGATTCACACATTAAATGGTTCTGTGGTCCTTCTTTGACATTGTTAGGTAAAATCTTTATTTTAGTAGACACTACTTGTGCCTGAAGGATGACGAGTTTGTGTTTTTTAGTCTCTGTAACCACTATCTTGTACTATGAAAAAGAAATATGACTATAATGTCAAGCCAACAGCTGTATCAAATTCCCTGAACATGTAAAATCGTAGCCCGAAATGCAGACTTGCGGCTATGAAATTAGACCCGTAAAGCAAGCCGCTCACGATATGCGAAAAAAGCCTTCGGGACGCAAACCCTTTGTTCTCTCAAGCCTGTAACTGCTACGTTCCAATTTCGCCATTAAATTGCAATGAGTTTCCAAAGACAGCATGGCTTTCAAGTGCGTAACTCGCAAATGGAGACCAAAACATTACGGGCTCCAAATAGGACCCGCAAAGGGTTTCTTTTAAACACTGTAAAGGACACCAGTGTGCTTTAAAATATGAATGTGGGGAAAGCATGGAAAAGCATTACTATTACTTGCACAATAATCCCCCAATAAAAAAATGCATTAAAAAATATATATATATTTTTTAATCATATGTTGGAATAGTCATGCCAATATGAAAAGCTATGCTACAACATGCATAAAGACACAATTAAAGACATACTACATGATTAAAAAGGAACACAAAAACATGAAACTCATGCCATGTTAACCCTTTCTCATTCACAGAGGCTCTATTGTGGACCCTAAAATATAATAATTAATTGCATATACATCTTGCTCATCACATCTACTGTACATTTGGGAACACAAATAGTGGCTATACTTTACCAGGGAACATTTCATTATTTGATGTTCAGTCCGTCAGTCATGTCCGACTCTCCGTGACCCTATGGACCGCAGCACATTTAGCTAGGTCTCTGCATGTGCTGTTTAACAAGGATTGCGTGCCAATGATACTGGAGTGGATTGCCAGTTTCTTCTCTAGTTGATTGTGATTTGTCTGACCTTTCTACTATCAAATGCCTACCTACACTGGCCCTACATGGTATAGCTCACAACTTTTTTCAAATACACAAGCCCATTCACCACCACCACATAGCATTCCACATTAATGTAAATTGATGAATAGCAGAACATAATAGGAGGTCACCAAATGGGAATGACTATACATCTTGGCACATGGCCACTGTAGCGGAGATTAACCCTTATGGATTTTAGTTGGCTGTTGATGCACGTGCCTCTGCAAAGCCTCCATATGTTTTTGAGTAGATTAGTGTGGTGTATGTTCCCCTGGTCCCCTTCAGCATTGTTAAGTGGGGGTGGTGAAGACTGTGCATTAATATCATGGGTGGGGTGTGGGCGGATCCAGAGAGAGCAAGAGGCTATTATTGGGAAAAAGGGGATACCTACAGGGGGTAATGTCATAGTCTAGAATAAGCATGATGCATAGAACCTTCCAGGGTCACATGTGGTCACTACACCACTGCAACCGGAATCTGATGAAAAAAGAATCATCACAAATCACTCCATTTAACTGAAGAAACACATTAATGTGCATAGCACTTACAACTTGTCTAGATCTGCTCAATGAAACAGATGATTCAACCTCTGGACTGTGTAATCCAATCCAGTGTCGCACATACAGTGTGGTGACAAAAACAGAAATCTGGCGGGGGAGGATAAAAAAAAAGAATCAACATGCATGTACAATACAGTGCTAAATACTGTAAGTGTAACAATATACCAACTCACCTGATTCCCATCTGCAAGCATTACTGTCTATTAGCTAGGTCTCTGGATAATCAGAAATGTAGGAAAATACCCATTAATACGCAGAGGACACAAAGGTCAGCAGCGTGATTCACTGTTACTTACATCAGACCCAAGGATCTGTTTTCAGACAGATATTGAGGTCAGGATCACATGCTTCACTAGTGCATATATCAATGCTGGCTGTCGTTAACATGCCATTGTGAAACTTTGCAAGCCTACCGCCATAGCGGTATTAGTCTACATTTAAGCTAACAACAAGCATTTCTTAGATATCTGGCTATATGATAGCTTTAAGATTGTGGGAGCTACATGTTAAGGGGGGGGGGGGGGGGGGTGGTGTTTGTCATTAAAGGAATTTCGACCTAAAAGGCACTTGAAAACACCTCATACATTTCCTCCACAATGCTTGCAGATGCAGAAGATGCCTTCATTTTAACTGAATCGTACCTTAAAAAAAAACACAAAAAAAACTAAACATACAAACTAAGGACTGAAAAATCATAGGGACTGTGGCAGCTCCTCTCAACAGCATTCCTCAGTGACCATCAATTGGTGACATGTTAAACAGAACCCTACATGTTCACAGAGAAGAGGTTCATGGACCATGTGATGGGAGGTAGCCATCTGCATACAAAATATCACTATCACATAGGCCAAGATCCAAGACTCTGTTGCCAGGCTAAATTAGGTTAACATTGTGACCAATAGACTGTCCCTGAGGAGTGCTGTTTAGAAGGCAAAAATATGTCTGCAGCCCCTATGTCCTCTTCCGCCTAGCCACAGGGCCCACATCGTCGGCGGCCGGCCCCGTTTACCTGCTGGTGGTGGTGGTGGGGGCGGGAAGCAACTGTGTCTCAAGCCTGTAACTCGCACCATGGTCTAATTTAATAGCTCTGTAACTCAGCCAAATTTCAAGCCTGCAGCTTGATATAAAGACTATCTCTGAAACTGCTTTGATACCCATGACTTACACAGCTGCTAATGTTGTCATATTGTTTTTGTGGAGATGGGCCAACACGGGAACTATGGACGGACCAATCCATAACAGCACTGCGATTACTAACTAAAGTACAAGTAAAAAATGATTCTGTCAGCAGAAAGTTCATATCACTAAAACTGTGTTAAATCAGTTCAACCACTAACCATCGACTAACCCTTTACTGTCTGGTTTCTGTTTCAGGCTTGTGGTTCTCATGGCGTGCCTTTTGTTTTGACATCATTTTAAAATATATAACAGTATGTAACACGCAGCAGGTGGGCAGCAGAGACCACATCAAGGCAGGGACAGATTTATATTTCTGGAGCCCCTAGCTAGAACATCCCAAGCTGCCCAGTAGTGTGTGTATGTCTGGAACTAACACGTCTGGTATAGGTATGCCACTAACCCCCCACCCCCCACCATGGCACTCCTTCATCCTCCCACATTTCTCCTACTTTTTCCTGAATTCTGTGAACTTTGTTGTTATGTGGTCTGAGGGCTGTAAATAAACCATGCTTGTGTTGTCCCTTTAACATGTGAAGTGAGTATACAGAAGATGGGTTATGGAAGATGCCCCTTTCCAGTCCAGGATAAATAAGCAGACTGGGGAAAAATGTCATTATAAAGAATCATATTGTACGATGAATCAGAAAAACACCACAGGAGCCTACTGGAAGTGATTATTTTTTATATCATAAATCTATTTAATCTTTATTTTTTTTTGTTTCTGTATTGATTAAATATTATACTTTAATAAAAACATCAGGTTTTTGTTCTTTGTTGTTTATTTTGAGTCATAGGGACAGGATTCATTTACTTGTAATAACCTGGATTATAATTTAATTGTAATCATTCCATTTCTCTTTCACAGACATATAGTTTGATGTTAAAAGGACACGTTGAGCATAAAATTGACTAATCCATTTGCATAAATGGAGATAAGGTATACATATATATATATATATTTATTTATATACTGCTTAGCACTATTTTTTCATCACTATTCTCTTAATTGCACTGGCATTTTAATATTCTTAATCTTAGCTGTGTTTTCCTCCCAAGAAACATGCATGGAGATATCTCATACTTGAATTATATGTGGTACATACTAAAAATTTGGGCAGAATAAAGGACACAAAATTTATAATAAGACTATTGATTTTTGTTTAAAAGTACAGTCAGATTTATCATATAACAGTATTCAGGTAGAAGCCTACTGTGTCTCAAATTTTAAATAAGTTTTAACATTTTTCTATATACATTAATACAAGTTACAAGTTTTAAAATTATTTACTTTGTTTACTCTATACACTAAATAGTGGAGTTTTCTCTGGAAGTAAAAGGGTGTCTTTCTTTTTTCTTTTTCTTGAACCAAGTGTATAAATTACAACCTCCCAGTGATAGGCATTCATAAGATTAATGAAACATTGTTAACAATAAAGTATATTAACAAAAATGAATATTCAATAAATTTAGCCTTAGTCAAAACCCCCATAATTGTCTTCTTCCAAAAAGTACTTGTTTCAGAGTGACGAAGGTGCTCAGAGGAGCAAAAGTACACAAGAGGAGAGGCTCGCAATGAGCGATGAAGGCACTCATTGCGAGCCATGCGATGAGCGCCGAAGGCACTCAGCGCAATGGCTCAGAATGTGTGCCGAAGGTCCTCAGAGGATAGCATTTTGGCTATATTGGATAGCATTACTGCGTTATAGTGTTCTCCAATACTAGGGGTTGAAAGTCCCCCTCTGTTGAAATGTCTCCATGCTATTTTTTCTTTGATACAGGATCTTTCCTCAAGTTTATAAATTTATAAATTAACTTTGTAGTTGGCTCAATATGTACTTTGGGGTCTCCAAAGGTATACACATAAATAAATATGTTATCTTGGGTAGGATGGTCATCTTAATCACAGAGATCCTCTCTATCTAAGACAACGCAGGCGATTTCCATTCTGATAGAATGTTAGTCAAATGTCAGCAGAGCTTCTTATAGTTAATCTTAATCAGCCTATTTAGATTAGAAGAAAATTCCATTCATAACTACAATTGTGCTCAAAAGTTTGCCTACCCTGGCAGAAATTGGGACATTTTTGCATTTATTGAAGGATAGTGATCATATGAAGCCATTTATTATCACAAAGTTGTTTGGCTCATAATGATAACAGAAATCACCCATATGGCCCTGATCACAAGTTTACATTCCCTTGAATGTTTGGCCTTGTTACAGACACACAAGGTGACACACACAGGTTAAAATGTCAATTAAAGGTTAATTTCCCACACCTGTGGCTTTCTCACTCATTGCAGTTGGTGTCTGTGTATAAATAGTCAATTAATTTGTTAGCTTGCACTGAGCAGGCTAGATACTGAGCCAGAAGAATTGTTCAGAATACAAAGATAAAACAACAGGTAACCTCAGGAGAAATACAGGCTTCTGGAAAAAGACGGTGTGGCTGTTTCAAGGAGCACAATTTGACAATACTTGAACAAAATGGTCGAGTTGCTAGAAAGAAGTCTTTAATGCGCCAATTCCCAAAAAAAAGCCTGGTTACAATATGCCCGACAACACCTTGACATGCCTCACAGCTTCTGGCACACTGTCATTTGGAGTGACAAGACCAAAATAGAGCTTTATGGTCACAACCATAAGTTCTATGTTTGGAGAGGGGTCAACAAGTCCTATAGTGAAAATAATACCATCCCCACTGTGAAGCATGTTGGTGGCTCACTAATGTTTTGGGGGTTTGTGAGCTCTAAAGGCACGGGGAATCTTATGAACATCGATGACAAAATGAATGCAGCATGTTATCAAAAAATACTGCCATACAATTTGCATTCTTCTGCAAAAAGGCTGCACATGGGACTATCTTGGACTTTCCAGAATGACAATGACCCTAAGCTCAAGTGCCAAGTTGACCCTCCAGTGGTTACAGCAGAAAAAGTTGAAGGTTCTGGAGTGGCCATCACCTAACCTTAATATCATGGAGCCACTTTGGGGAGAACTCAAATGTGCGGTTCATGTAAGACGACCAAAGACTTTGCATGACCTGGAGGCATTTTGCCGAGATGAATGGGCTGCTAAACCATTTGCAAGAATTAGGGTCCTCATAGACAACTATTACAAAAGACTGCACGCTGTCATTGATGCTAAAGGGGGCAATACACAGTATTAAGAAGGGTATGCAAACTTTTGATTAGGGCCATTTGGGTGATTTCTGTCATCATTATGATTTAAAAAGGGGCCAAACAACTATCTGATAATAAATGGCTTCATATGATCACTATTCTTCAATAAAATTATATTATTTTTTTGCATGATCAGCCATATTTTGAAAATAAATGCCAAAAATTCACAATTTCTGCAAGGGTATGCAAACTTTCGAGCACAACTGTATGTTATTGAATTAGACTCCTATTATAAGAAAATATTTTTCTCAGCAACTCTTTATGTTCTGCAATTGTCAAAAACACAACTCCTCATCCTCCTCTTCCCCCTCATCCTCCTCTTGCCTCTCATCCTCCTCCTTTCTCCCCTCATCCTCCTCTCCCCCCTCATCCTCCTCTTTCCCCCTTATCCTCCTCTTCCCCCCTCACCCCCCCTTCCCCCCTCATCTTCCTCTTCCCCCTCATATAAATTCAGTATTTAGAATCGGGGTTACCGATTTAGGAAGAGAAGATTAACCCTGAGTCACACTCGGGATTACCACTAGGAAGGTTAATTCTTCAATCCTAATGCAATACTTTTTTTTTGGTTTAATTTCTAGGTCTTTGCCGGCTTTGGGCCTTTTTAATATAGAAGCCCGCATGGCCTGCGGGTAACCCGTAAGTCCTGCGGGCTGAAATAAATCTGGAACTACAGAGTAGGGGGAATTAGTAGGGGCTCTGGGCTGTGAATTGTTCTCACAAAATCATAATAATAAAAAGCAATTCCAGGTTCGGTAGAGTCAATAGAAAAAAAGATAGCCGTAATGACATCATAAAGACAAAGGAGGTTGTCAATCAATAATTTGACATCTGTATTGCGAACGGTGCGAATTTCAGCTAAAATGTGCTTTAATAAAATGAATAAATATTATATTGTAGTCCATGTGAGTTCCTTAATAAATGTTAACACATTAAATTCCAGAATGAATATAACACTTAAAAATCACATATTTTTTTCTTTCTTGCCTATTTGAGGGCATAGGAATATTGTGCTAATAATATTATTAATAAATATATCATTATTTTATTTAAAAACAAAAAAATAAGTCAGCGGTACTCATCAGAGAAGGAACCAACCTTTAGGTTAGTTCTATGGCCATGATAAGCCACTCTGAGTGCATCCTCTTTTAGTCACTTGTGCCTTTCACAGGGAGAACTATCCTGTAGTATGTCAGTCTGGTTCCACTCAAAAGCGTGACCCAGCCCCGAAATACCAGGCAATTCTACTCTGAACAGGAGAAACATCAAACCACAGACGCGTTTCGGCCTTTGTGGGCCTAGTCAGTGAGGTGCAGCTGAACTCCCTAAGGCACAGTGAGATGAATGGGCTGCTAAACCATTTGCATGTCTGGAATCCCCTATTACCCTTAGGGAGACTAAACCCTAAGGGTAATTTGCATAAACAAAAAAACTAAGTCAGAGGTGCTCATCAGAGAATTTTTATTTTATTTTAAACATACATTTTAGAATTTATATTTGCTTTCAAATTACTATGGGCTTTGCTGGTACTATTAAGTACCCTCAGAATTATTTGATACATTTAAGGCTTATTTAAAAGTCCGCAGGTGGGTGGGGTTAAAAAAGCAACAATTTTATTGGGATTTGCGAAAGATACATTTGCGGGCTGGATACATCAGAGGCTCTTCTAAGACATAGCCTGTATGCTTTTAACATGCAGGATATTTGAGCCTTCAACCCGCAGATTTTTTGCGGGCTGCGCAAACAGCAACAACAGGCTGAATTTAATAGCTTTGTAGCACTGCGGGCTGTATTCGAATCCAAAACGTCCAATTTAATATGGCCCTTATTACTTAAATGGTAATATTTTTGGTCTAATCTCAAATTGCTTGATCAATTTGATTTTGAATGATCCTATTAATTTGAGTTTGAATCAAATGAATTTCGGACGTTAATGTTGATGCTGGAGAAAATTTATTTAATCTTTACAGTTGGGTAATTTTAAAATACATCACTCTTAAATTAGTACCTCTCTTTTTCTTTATATTTGTATACAAAGACGTTAACATACCACTAATGTAGGCTTTATGCGACTTCCATAAAATTGAACAAGATTGCACCAAGTTTTTATTTATTTGGAAGAACTTTAATATTTAATTATTTTGAAACCTAAATAATGGAGTATCAATTTTTTCCGCAAATTCATTTTAGGAATAACATTATTTTGTGAAGACAATTTATTCATTACATGATTCAAACTTTTTATTGAATCAATTTCCACTCTTTATCTTTTCTAAGATATTGTGATTGACTAAAAAGTAATCTAATCTTGTGAAGGCTTGATGCCTAGTTGAAAAGAAGTTGTAGTCTTTCTCCATTATGGTGACTCCTCCATGCATCATATAGGTCATATTTGATTATCAAAGAACTCATTTTGAAGACAGTGTTTATACTTCACACAATGACTCCTAAATTGTTGGATCACTTTATTTCATTTTATTTCAGCTCTATAATTACCCCACTTAGGAAAGTCCCATGAATAATGTGTGTGCAGATAAACAAATAACCAGGCTTTGGTTTTGGACTCATTTTGGATGTCACATGCTTCATTATCCCAGTGTATTTGCTCTTTATATGTGCAGCTGTGGTACTAAAGGTGTATTCTTGCCAGATATACTGTATGTTGTCAGTAGTGTAGACACTCACACTGTGACACCCACATAAGTCAATAAGTGAGTGTTTTAATGTTTTCAAGGAAGGAAAATAACCTGGCCAACATTTTTATTTCTTTACTGACATTCTAATTATGTATATATTAAAAAAAATTGTTTCTGTTTTTATCTAGCAATGACCATTTTGTGGAGTAAGTGTGACAGATGTGTAAAAAGAGTAATACTCTGTGTGCGGTAGAGTAATGAGTGTCCTGTGAAAAACTGCTATATCTATCAATATTCTCAGATGTGGCAACCAAAATAATTGTATTCACAATAATAATAATACTCAATATGTGCTCATTTAAACAACTTACAATGCAATTGTTTTATTTTCAATGTGCTTTTAAAATATTCATTAAAGTGTTTTTTCTGTTTCTATTCTTTTCCCAAGTATAATCTTTGGGAAAACAATGCCCTCCTGTGGTACTCACATGTATTAGAGTAATCAGTGCTCAGACTCCGGCTGCATTTCGGGTCCTCTCACTTTAAACACAATTATATCACAGATGTCTCAATATCATCAATTACTTTGAAGGACTAGTGGGTTCTCATACCTGCACCCAACCACATCAGTGCCTTGTTTTTAATAATTAGAGATCTAATGAGTAACTGTGACTGTCAATGCACTGCACAGACTATATTAATCTTATTTACACCCTTTACAGCACATATCTGTTGTCTGTTTGATTTATCCTTCATATATATAGGTTACAGGCTAATTTTCCCTGATTTCCGTTTCTCTAATCTAACACCAGCTAATATCAAACACACACATTACATGGAGTCATACACATACAGATTGATTTTATTTAAATATAAAAGTTTTCCACACCCCAGAGCTGCTTACATTGGCACATGAAACCTCCAAATTGAAACACTGCATTTGGGTATGGATTTTTACCCTTTACAACCTTTAAGTCAACAGCAACACAATGCAGAGATCCACACAGCAGTGTCTGGCTCCTCCTGCTTCCTTTTGCAGGGAACTACACATACTATGATTCTTTGCTACAAAAACTGCCATCATAGATGGATACAATGTATTAGTTGTCTGTGATTGACCAACAAAGTATGAATGTTATGGTAATTTTAGCAGGGATTTTAACTGCTTGCAAAGAGATTTAGCAAACTTAGGGTACGATTAATAATGTTTATTTTGGTAATTTTATGCAAAAAAATGTTGTCATACACTACCGATTCCCCGTTATCAGATCCTTCATAATTCAGAAAAATTAAATATGCCTTTAAACTCAATAAAAATTATTTATTAAAAATATATAGGGCAGCTGGATGATTTAAATCAAAGATAACTTGCAACTCATTTATAGAACATTTAACTACAGTGTATTTTCACTGTGAGTGCAAAAATATATATAAATACACAATATGGGTAATTATTTACATCAGGTTCCAGTGCCTCGTTAGTCATTATACATACAGCAGTTTTACTGAGGGAGTCAAACATTAAATGGTTCTGTGGTCCTTCTTTGACATTGTTAGGTAAAATCTTTATTTTAGTAGACACTACTTGTGCCTGAAGGATGACGAGTTTGTGTTTTTTAGTCTCTGTAACCACTATCTTGTACTATGAAAAAGAAATATGACTATAATGTCAAGCCAACAGCTGTATCAAATTCCCTGAACATGTAAAATCGTAGCCCGAAATGTAGCCCGCAAGACTTGCGGCTATGAAATTAGACCCGTAAAGCAAGCCGCTCACGATCTGCGAAAAAAGCCTTTGTTCTCTCAAGCCTGTAACTGCTACGTTCCAATTTTGCCATTAAATTGCAATGAATTTCCAAAGACAGCATGGCTTTCAAGTGGGTAACTCGCAAATGGAGACCAAAACATTACGGGCTCCAAATAGGACCCGCAAAGGGTTTACAGACAACTTTTAAACACTGTAAAGGACACCAGTGTGCTTTAAAATATGAATATGGGGAAAGCATGGAAAAGCATTACAATTACTTGCACAATAATCCCCCAATAAAAAAATGCATAAAAAAAAATATATATATATTTTTTTATCATATGTTGGAATGGTCATGCCAATATGAAAAGCTATGCTACAACATGCATAAAGACACAATTAAAGACACACTACATGATTAAAAAGGAACACAAAAACATGAAACTCCTGCCATGTTAACCCTTTCTCATTCACAGAGGCTCTATTGTGGACCCTAAAATATAATAATTAATTGCATATACATCTTGCTCATAACATCTACTGTACATTTGGGAACACAAATAGTGGCTATACTTTACCAGGGAACATTTCATTATTTGATGTTCAGTCCGTCAGTCATGTCCGACTCTCCGTGACCCTATGGACCGCAGCACATTTAGCTAGGTCTCTGCCTGTGCTGTTCAACAAGGATTGCGTGCCAATGATACTGGAGTGGATTGCCAGTTTCTTCTCTAGTTGATTGTGATTTGTCTGACCTTTCTGCTATCACATGCCTACCTACACTGGCCCTACATGGTATAGCTCACAACTTTATTCAAATACACAAGCCTATTCACCACCACCACATAGCATTCCACATTAATGTAAATTGATGAATAGCAGAACATAATAGCAAGTCACCAAATGGGAATGGCTATACATCTTGGCACATGGCCACCGTCAATGGGACTTACCCGGATGGGCGTAGCGGAGAATAAACCTTATGGAGATTAGTTGGCTGTTGATGCACGTGCCTCTGCAAAGCCTCCATATGTTTTTGAGTAGATTAGTGTGGTGTATGTTCCCCTGGTCCCCTTCAGCATTGTTAAGTGGGGGTGGTGAAGTTGCTTGTATACTGCAATGAAGCTGTGAGCTATACCATGTAGGGCCACTCTAGGTGGGAACGTCATAGCAGACAGGTCAGACAAATCACAGTCCACTAGAGAAGGAACTGGCAACCCACTCCAGTATCACCTGTTATATTCCTATTAAGCCTTCAGAGGAATGGTCATACTCCACAGTATCACTAATTGGTCTTTGCATGTGTATTAACCGTTTATTTTGATTATATATAATATATATCATTATATGATATCTAATGCTATTATGAATATTATTATTGTTATATGTATTGATCTACTGCATAGTCACAAGGGCTCATTAGTTTACTTATATAGGAATGTGACACAAATGTGATGTATGTGGATTTCCCATAACCCCAACTATTGAAAAGACACTGAAATGGTGGGAACAGTATAACAAAGCTTTATTTTATACATAGAGCACAATCAGAAATGTTCAAGACTGTGCATTAATATCATGGGTGGGGTGTGGATGGATCCAGAGAGAGCAAGAGGCTATTATTGGGAGAAAGAGCATACTTACAGGGGGTAATTTCAGAGTCTAGAATAAGCATGATGCATAGCACCTACCAGGGTCACATGTGGTCACTGATGAAAAAAAGAATCATCACAAATCACTCCATTTAATTGAAGAAACACATTAATGTGCATAACACTTACAACTTGTCTAGATCTGCTCAATGAAACAGATGATTCAACCTCTGGACTGTGTAATCCAATCCAGTTTTGCACATACAGTGTGGTGACAAAAACAGAAATCTGGCGGGGGAGGATAAAAAAAACTAATCAACATGCATGTACAATACAGTGCTAAATACTGTAAGTGTAACAATATACCAACTCACCCGATTCCCATCTGCAAGCATTACTGTCTATTAGCTAGAACTCTGGATAATCAGAAATGAAGGAAAATACGCATTAATACACACAACTGTGTCTCAAGCCTTGTGCCATGGTCTAATTTTGTAGCTCTGTAACTCAAATTTCAAGCCTGCAGCCTTTGCGGGTCTCACGTCGCCTCTAAGGGCTTGGATTTAATGTGGCTATACATCTGCTGATGTAAAGACTATCTCTGAAACTGCTTTGATGCCCATGACTTACACAGCTGCTAATGTTGTCATGTTGTTTTTGTGGAGACGGGCCAACACGGAAACCATGGACGGACCAATCCATAACAGCACTGCGATTACTTACTAAAGTACAAGTAAAAAATGATCCAGTCAGCAGAAAGCTCATATGACTAAAACTGTGTTAAATCAGTTCAACCACTTACCATCATTGACTAACCCTTTGCTGTCTGACGTCTGTTTGTGGTTCTCATGGTGTGCCTTTTGTTTTTACATCATTTTAAAATATATAACAGTATGTAACACGCAGCAGGTGAGCAGCAGAGACCACATCAAGGCAGGTACAGATTTATATTTCTGGAGCCCCTAGCTAGAACATCCCAAGCTGCCCAGTAGTGTGCGTATGGAATTAACAGGTCTGGTATAGGTATGCCACTAACTCCCCCCCCCCCCCCCCCCATGGCACTCCTTCATCCTCCCACACTTCTCTTACTTTTTCCTGAATTCTGTGAACTTTGTTGTTATGTGGTCTGTATATAAACCATGGTTGTGTAACCTGTGAAGTGAGTATACAGAAGACGGGTTATGGAAGATGCCCCTATCCAGTCCAGGATAAATAAGCGGACTGGGGAAAAATGTCATTATAAAGAATCATATTGTACGACGAATCAGAAAAACACCACAGGAACCTACTGGAAGTGATTAATTTTTATATCATAAATCTATTTAATCTTCATTTTTTTTGGTTCTGTATTGATTAAATATTATACTTTAATATTTTGAGCCATAGGGACAGAATTCATTTACTTGTAATAACCACCAGGAATCTATACAAATTAAAAACAGTAATTTTTAATACAAAAATATTATACATTTCATTGAGCTGGATTTTAATTTAATTGTAATCATCCCATATAGTTTGATGTTAAAAGGACATTTTGAGCATAAAATTGACTAATCCATTTGCATAAACAGAGATAAGGAATACATATATATATATATTTATTCATTTATTTATTTATTTATTTATATACTGCTTAGCACTCATTTTTCATCACTATTCTCTTAATTGTACTGGTACTTTAATATTCGTAATCTTAGCTGTGTTTTCCTCCCAAGAAATATTCATGGAGATTTCTCATACTTGAATTATATGTGGTACATTATAAAGGACACAAAATTTATAATAAGACTATTGATCTTTGTTTAAAAGTCTACTCAGATTTAAGTTCTGCCCCTCAAAACAGATAACCCCCATACTGGATTCCATTCATTCCCAAGCTTCTGGTAATACTCACTATCACACTACCCGTGAAAAATGCTGCCTTTACATATTAAGCATGCCAGTGTAGCACCTCCATATCAACAAATACATAATCATAAATCCTGCTTTAAATCATACATTATATAGTGACCCCAACATTGATATTATTGAGGCCCACCCTACTACACATAACAACATAATTTATGAAATACACCCCTTCATCCAGTAATATGAAGCAAGTCACCAGCACAAAGCACATTCTGAACACACATCATTTCTGATTAAGTCAACAAGTCCAGTGGGGGGGCATGACACAGATAAAGAGGAGACAAGGAGACAGGAGAAGAGGAGAGGAATACAGAAGAGAAAAGTGAGGTCAAATGAGGGAGGGGAAGAAAATAGAATTAAAGGATAGAGCATAGCGTGACAAAAGTGAGCCCACATCCTCCAGTTAGTAGCAACTTGAATGTAATATTGGGCCCCATTCAATTGGCCATATCACAATTTCTTGATCTTAAAAAGCAGCTTGTAAATTTTTTTTGATATCCAATAACGAGTAACCCACCCACAATCACTAGGGGGCAGCCAAAGATGTAACTCAGCCCTATCTCCTCCATTGATTTTTTAAGCTAGTAAAAGTTAACAGTGCTAAAGTTTCAAAATCGATATTCAATTATAAAAGTTCAAGTATGAATTGTAACCTGTAAATTTTAAAAGTATAACATTTCTTTAAAAAAAATTATGGGAACCAAGTATGACTCGGAAAGGCTTTTTTTCCAAAACCAATTAAAAGGTGTAACAGTTATTAAACACACAAAACTGTACTTTAAAAGCATTGCAAAGCATAGGAATACATTAGAATTAATTGCACAACAATCTCCAATGAACAAATAGGCCAGCCTTTTGAAATGGTTATGCATATGATAATATTAAAAGTGCATAAAGCAATTAAAGATACAGTACATGACTAAATTGCAAGAAAAAAACATGGAACTGACTTACTCCCAGAGGAGCAAATATGGAGCCACATTCAATTCCAAGCCCACAAATCAATCGCAGACAGCCGCATGTCTGCGGGTGAGTTGATGGCTCCCGTTGGTCTCCAACTACGGTGCTATTCAATTGCTCAAGCCCGCAAGTTACTGTCCCAAAGCCGAAACCATAAACCATGCACTTTCATAGCAGTTAAGGTTGGGAATATGATCAGTTGAGCAAGCCCGTAACCTCCCATTTCAAATCAGCCAATAGAAAATGAGACTGTCATTATTATGACAGTAAAACATGGAGGTTACATGTCAATCAATTAGGTTTGGGGGTCCAAAATGCGTTCAGACTTGCAAACCCGCAAAATAAATGAAAATAGATGCCAATACTGTTCTAGTCCATAAGGGTAGCCTGATATATATCTTAAATCATTGCTTCCCGGAATGAAACATAAAAAAAAATGTAATTTCTTGCCGATTTGCAATCTTTAGACTGTTGTGCAATTAATTCTAATGTCTGTCATCGCTTTCACCGTTATTTACAGTGCATTATTGATTTATTACTTGCATTTACCGTGCTACGAGGGCCCTCTCTAGCACTTGTAGGATTTTTTCCTTTTTTTTCCAATTAACGGGTGTGAAAACATTTGTGGGCTTGGTGAAATTGAGCAAATGAATAGCAATTTGCGATTTTAGCCATGCGATAGTGAAAGATCAAAGGCTTCTGGAGGCTGTAAGTTATGGGTTTAACCATTGCAATCATTTCATGACTGTAACTCGTAATCCGTTTTGAGCCCGCAAAAAAACGCCAATTGAATAGCAAATTGACTTGCGACCTCACTTACGGGCTACAGTAACTTGCGAAAGCTCACCAGAATGGTGGCAATGGACTTTAAAAATATACATATATTCATTTACATACTGTATGTCAGTCATCATATCTATATTAGAAAATTAACTAGTAGCAATTTTACACTGCCACATGACATATATCAAGTACCAAGAGAACACATATCACACTAATGTTGTCAAATTCTTCAGGAAGGCTCACAGACACACAAGGAGGCTGTGCAGAGGCACATGGAGCAACAGTCAACTCACCTCCATTAGGGCCAGTCTCGGCTAAACCCATCCTGTAAAGTCCCAAACAATTGCTGTAGGCCATGTGGCAAGATGTCTAACAATAATAATTGCAAACAAATGAAATGTTCTTGTAAATGTGAACAATTATGTTTACTTGGTTATCTGATGTCAACAAAAAGGATTGCTATATGTGTACTTATCCTAATACATGTTCCTACCTGCCCTAAGCAGACAGTGGCAGTTGTAAATGTTGTGATGTCATTTTTTATGTACTGGTTATAAGTTGTATGTAGTGGTTCAATAAAGAGTTTAATAATATCTTTATTGACGCTTTTTTCTAGGACATTTTAGTATTTTGGATTCATGCACCAAGAACTCTCATCACACCTGCTAGTGAGGAGGATTCTGTTCATGTAACAAGATTTGTGATTCAGCTAAAGTTTTCATCAAATAAAACCCCATATGTTGTACTGTCACAGGTGGGAAATGGCACATGTTAAAGTACAAGAAAATAAAAGTAAAGTTTATGTAAAGTGTAGATTTATTTTTGTTACAAAAAAGGCCAGATTAGCAGTGGAATGTAGGTAGTTAGATTATATGACTAAAGCTGCCAACAGATGCCAGTACCTCAAGACTCAAGAGAATGCAGGCCCTTGGTAGGAAGTATGGAAAACTTGGCAAATGAGAAAAAGGAGAACACCCTGGCCACTGGTCTCCTGATCAGTTCTTCTTTACTGAACAACACACTTTTTCTATACAGTGAAAAACAGTAAAACATTCCCATACCCACTCAGATAACACAAGCTAATCAAGAACCCACAGATAGCTTTACTGTTCATCTGCAAGGACCAACTAATTAGGATTTTTCAATCTATGACATGTAAATGCCTGTTCCCAGGGCCCCTAATAAGCTTCCTAAGTCGGTTTGTACCTGGGAATCTACAAGTAATATACATGCACTTCCCTCCATATAGATCTACATAATTTACTGTAAATTATAGTCTCATACACAGTGAGGCTGATGAACAGTACATAGCTGAATTTGGACTCCCTGTGGTCAGCCCCGAGAATACACATAGTCAAAAACAAACATAGATGACTATAAAAAAAAGAAGCATAAGTAGTCTGCTACAGATTTGTTGTTCAGTTGTGTTCAACTCTCTGTGACCCTATGGGCCTCATCATGAAAGGCACATCTGCCAGCCCAGTGGCGGAGCTAGTGCATAGGGGGACCCGGTGCAAAAAATAAATCTGGGCCCCTGAGGGAGGCAGCAGACATTATCAAGGGGCCACAGGGGGCTGAGGTAGGCTGCAGAGTTCCGCAAGGGACTACAAGTGGGTCCAATGTGAGCCATAATGGGCTGCAGGGGACCCACGGGAGGTCCGCAGGGGCCATAAGAGGCAGCAGGGGCCACAGATCCTGATGGGGGCTCCTGGGGCCTGTGGGGGGCTACAGTGAACCTTAAGGGGCTGCAGGGGATGCACGGAAGATCCACAGGGGCCTTAAGGGGACTTGGGTACCACATAGGGATAAGGAGTTGCAGGGGACTCACGGGTTGTCTGCGGGGCCATAAAGGGCTGTGGGGTCACTTGGCCAGCAGGGGGACAGGCCCTGGAGCCTGTGAGGGGCCACAGTGGGCCACAGGGGACCTGCAAGGGACACATTAGATCCACAGGGGCTACAGGGGATCCATGCGGGCCACATAAGGTCCATGCGGGCCACAGAAGATCTGCAGGGGCCACATAAAATCCACAGAGGCCACAGAGGATCCACAGGGGAACAGGAGATCCGCGGGCAGCACAGAAGACCCGCAGGGGCCACAGGAGGGTTGCGGGGGACCACAGAGGACTCGCGGGAGGTCCGTGGGGGCTCCTAAGAGGTCAGGGGCCTTGGTGCTTTGCACCGGATGCACCGGCTGTAGCTCCGCCTCTGTGTCAGCCACTGCCCCTTTGAGCTCCCTCAAGCTTATGTTTATTGCTTCAGTGATCTCATCTATCCATCTCCACCTTTGACGTCCCCTTCTTCATGTTCATTCATTCTTTCTCAGCATCAGAGTCTTCTCAAGGGAATTCTGTCTTATGACATGGCCCAAATAGTTGAGCTTGAACCTCACAATCCAACAAACAGTTCAACTTGATTTCCTGTAATATTGATTGATTGGATCTTCTTGCTGTCCAACTGACAGCTTTCTTGAGCACCACATTTCACAGGTATTAATATGGCACCACTGGCCAATATAGCACATATTTCCCTTTTGTAAAAATACGTTTCAGAAAGAGATGTATGTTAGTACTGTCCCAGGTCTCAGGTAGCTCATCACTACGGTTCTCTGACTTCTCAGCGGTATTCTTTGAAGAAGCAGATCCAGCAGGGTTCATATTAAAGTACACCGTTTACAAATCTGTGGAACAGAGCATTTTGGGAGAATATTTGGGGAGCCACTAACCAGGGCCAATTACTATCTGTGACAAATGCTGATTATAATTTGAAGCTTTTGATCCATTTTCATGACTGCAAGGCAACTGATTAGGTATGCGCAGAACCTAAAATGAACAGGAAAAAGAAGGAAGTTAAATTGACCGTCAGATACCTTTGAAAATAATATAGATACTTGAAAAGGTTGAAGAATATGCTAAATACCTTTATAGATAAAAACACAAAAACTACAATCACAATTTAATATAATAAGTGTATTCAGCTAAATGTGAAACAAGAGCTTCCTCTAGGTAAGTTTCGGGTTACTGTAAATACTGAAAAAAATGTCAGTTTCTATGAAGCACAAACTTTAATTTTCTCATAAATTGTAAAATAATGATTTGCTATTGAAACAACTGTTGGACCTTGTAATAATTGACTCAGAGTCATATAATATACTAATACGTTCAGCTCAGTATGTCTGTACTAAATGCATTGAGTACACAACTCTTCTAGAAACATATATATTGGGAGTTGTCAACACTGATAGAAGCATTCATTTCTGTCTTATAAGACATATACATGTTTAAAAAAAATCAATTTTCTACTTCTTTACACTCTTTTCTAAAAACTCTGGCAAGGGAAGTGGTTTCTGTCCCATATTGATGACATACAGCCTCATTCAATTGCCAGCTCGCAGAGGGTCGGATGTCTCTGAGTGAGCTGTGTTTCTCCTCCGTTTCTGAGGCTATTTAATTAGCCATGGCCGAGACACTGCACCCGACATTCGATTTCGGAAAAACACAGGTTGCTTGCGAGTGCAAGGTCGCAGCTACTGCTTACTATCAGCCAGTGGGAGTTGAGAATATCATGATTGACTGTCCACAAAGCTTCGAGAGCTCTCGCAGCCTCCCAATATGTAACCCTGCTACAAGGGTCCCGATCGGACCACTGCAGTGTCCCCACATGAACCCAATGAAGCAAGGGTCCCGATCGGATCCCTGCAGGGTCCCCACATTAACCCCTTGCTGCGTGGGTCTCGATCAGGACCCCTGCAGTGTGCCCACATTAACCCCATGGTGGGTCCCCATCGAAGACGCCCGCAATGTCCCCAAATAACCCTTGCACTGTGGGTCTCGATAGGGAACCCCACTGCATTTAAAAAGTTACAATTCTCCGCCGTTGGTCCTTAAAGGGCCCACAGCATACAAAAAGTTAAGGCCGGCAGCGGGGATTCTGTAAGCAACCCCACCAGCACCTAAACTTACCCCCCCCCCCCAAATGCTGGGGGTCCCCATCAGAACCCCAACATTAACCCTTGCAGCGAGGGTCCCAGCATTCAAAATTAAAATGCCCCGCCTTGCAGGTCCTTAAAGGACTGTAAATGTCCTTAAAACACCCCGCGCTAAATGAAATTTAACCCTATCACTCATGGGGCTCTATAAAGAGTCCCATAAGCCTCTAATTAATCCTGTCACTTGTGGGGCTCTATACAGACCCCCATTAGCCCTTTATTAACCCCATTATTTATGGGGGTCTATACAGACCCCCATAAGCCTTTAATTAACCCTATTACTTATAGGGGTCTTTACACACCCCGATAAGCCTCTATTTAACCCTATCACCCATGGGGCTCTATAAAGATATCTAGATACATTAACGCCTATCTGAATACAGTATTCACCAAACCACATATATCAAAACCCTAAATCTAACCTAAAATATAATAAATAAAACCACTTACCTTGCCTAGATGTCCCTTCAGCGACGACGGTGTTCCTGCCACAGGTCTTACCCCTAGGAAAAAAAGAAACATGAAATTAGTACAAAATTAAACACTACATAACATTATAAACATTCTAAATATTAAACTTACCTTTTCACCATGTCCTCATCCTTCCCGTAGTTTTCTCCGGCTGGGCTTCTGGAAGAAAAGAAACATCACATTAGCCAAAAGAATAAACACAAACATAATAAACTAAACATTATAAATATTAAATGTCACGATCTGCTTCTTCAAGGGGGCTTGATATGAACCTAGTTCAAACCTACCCCAGCAGAATCATGTACTTCCTGATCTCTGTGGCACAAAAGATGGCTTCTGAAGATTGCAAGGCCCAAAGCTACAGGCAGAGAATACTGGATCCAGGTTACTTAGTGGCCCATAGCAAGACCACTCCCCAAGTCAGGATACAACACACAGAAATAGTCTCACACCTTGTTTATGTGAAAACTATATTGCAACCTTTATTGAATGAACAAAACAACATATTTATACTCTCCAATACCACACCCTTGTGTACAGTGGTGTATGTGTGATGTCAGACCATCTGGCTTGCAACCTTGGGCTATCAAAGCTCTTGAGATCACATTCATTAGATAACCTTTATGTTAAACTCAAGTGTTTGCCCAGGACCACTTGAAGCACATGCATCTGTCTTGACCCAAGGTCTGCATGTTTGAGTGTGCAATGATCTGCAGCTAACTTCTATCCAGAGCATTTCTACCAATTCCACATATGTTCTATATAACATTTTCCCTCATAATATATTATACCTAGGATACATAATAACCATGTACAGGCAACATATAACCGCACAATAACACATAATCCCAATGTAACAATGTCATGCTCCCTTGGACATACTCACAAACCACTGACAATATGAGTCCTTAAACAATTAAATCATGACAACTTCTCCCCCTTCCTTTCTAGTATAGCATAGAGGATCATCCTAACGGATAATTCTCTAGCTATACTGCTTTTACTTGTCCTCCTGTCTGACATTGTTAGGTAAAATCTTTATTTTAGTAGACACTACTTGTGCCTGAAGGATGACGAGTTTGTGTTTTTTAGTCTCTGTAACCACTATCTTGTACTATGAAAAAGAAATATGACTATAATGTCAAGCCAACAGCTGTATCAAATTCCCTGAACATGTAAAATCGTAGCCCGAAATGCAGACTTGCGGCTATGAAATTAGACCCGTAAAGCAAGCCGCTCACGATATGCGAAAAAAGCCTTCGGGACGCAAACCCTTTGTTCTCTCAAGCCTGTAACTGCTACGTTCCAATTTCGCCATTAAATTGCAATGAGTTTCCAAAGACAGCATGGCTTTCAAGTGCGTAACTCGCAAATGGAGACCAAAACATTACGGGCTCCAAATAGGACCCGCAAAGGGTTTCTTTTAAACACTGTAAAGGACACCAGTGTGCTTTAAAATATGAATGTGGGGAAAGCATGGAAAAGCATTACTATTACTTGCACAATAATCCCCCAATAAAAAAATGCATTAAAAAATATATATATATTTTTAATCATATGTTGGAATAGTCATGCCAATATGAAAAGCTATGCTACAACATGCATAAAGACACAATTAAAGACATACTACATGATTAAAAAGGAACACAAAAACATGAAACTCATGCCATGTTAACCCTTTCTCATTCACAGAGGCTCTATTGTGGACCCTAAAATATAATAATTAATTGCATATACATCTTGCTCATCACATCTACTGTACATTTGGGAACACAAATAGTGGCTATACTTTACCAGGGAACATTTCATTATTTGATGTTCAGTCCGTCAGTCATGTCCGACTCTCCGTGACCCTATGGACCGCAGCACATTTAGCTAGGTCTCTGCATGTGCTGTTTAACAAGGATTGCGTGCCAATGATACTGGAGTGGATTGCCAGTTTCTTCTCTAGTTGATTGTGATTTGTCTGACCTTTCTACTATCAAATGCCTACCTACACTGGCCCTACATGGTATAGCTCACAACTTTTTTCAAATACACAAGCCCATTCACCACCACCACATAGCATTCCACATTAATGTAAATTGATGAATAGCAGAACATAATAGGAGGTCACCAAATGGGAATGACTATACATCTTGGCACATGGCCACTGTAGCGGAGATTAACCCTTATGGATTTTAGTTGGCTGTTGATGCACGTGCCTCTGCAAAGCCTCCATATGTTTTTGAGTAGATTAGTGTGGTGTATGTTCCCCTGGTCCCCTTCAGCATTGTTAAGTGGGGGTGGTGAAGACTGTGCATTAATATCATGGGTTGGGGTGTGGGCGGATCCAGAGAGAGCAAGAGGCTATTATTGGGAAAAAGGGGATACCTACAGGGGGTAATGTCATAGTCTAGAATAAGCATGATGCATAGAACCTTCCAGGGTCACATGTGGTCACTACACCACTGCAACCGGAATCTGATGAAAAAAGAATCATCACAAATCACTCCATTTAACTGAAGAAACACATTAATGTGCATAGCACTTACAACTTGTCTAGATCTGCTCAATGAAACAGATGATTCAACCTCTGGACTGTGTAATCCAATCCAGTGTCGCACATACAGTGTGGTGACAAAAAACAGAAATCTGGCGGGGGAGGATAAAAAAAAAGGAATCAACATGCATGTACAATACAGTGCTAAATACTGTAAGTGTAACAATATACCAACTCACCTGATTCCATCTGCAAGCATTACTGTCTATTAGCTAGGTCTCTGGATAATCAGAAATGTAGGAAAATACCCATTAATACGCAGAGGACACAAAGGTCAGCAGCGTGATTCACTGTTACTTACATCAGACCCAAGGATCTGTTTTCAGACAGATATTGAGGTCAGGATCACATGCTTCACTAGTGCATATATCAATGCTTGGCTGTCGTTAACATGCCATTGTGAAACTTTGCAAGCCTACCGCCATAGCGGTATTAGTCTACATTTAAGCTAACAACAAGCATTTCTTAGATATCTGGCTATATGATAGCTTTAAGATTGTGGGAGCTACATGTTAAGTGGGGGGGGGGGGGGGGGGGGTGGTGTTTGTCATTAAAGGAATTTCGACCTAAAGGGCACTTGAAAACACCTCATACATTTCCTCCACAATGCTTGCAGATGCAGAAGATGCCTTCATTTTAACTGAATCGTACCTTAAAAAAAAACACAAAAAAAACTAAACATACAAACTAAGGACTGAAAAATCATAGGGACTGTGGCAGCTCCTCTCAACAGCATTCCTCAGTGACCATCAATTGGTGACATGTTAAACAGAACCCTACATGTTCACAGAGAAGAGGTTCATGGACCATGTGATGGGAGGTAGCCATCTGCATACAAAATATCACTATCACATAGGCCAAGATCCAAGACTCTGTTGCCAGGCTAAATTAGGTTAACATTGTGACCAATAGACTGTCCCTGAGGAGTGCTGTTTAGAAGGCAAAAATATGTCTGCAGCCCCTATGTCCTCTTCCGCCTAGCCACAGGGCCCACATCGTCGGCGGCCGGCCCCGTTTACCTGCTGGTGGTGGTGGTGGGGGCGGGAAGCAACTGTGTCTCAAGCCTGTAACTCGCACCATGGTCTAATTTAATAGCTCTGTAACTCAGCCAAAATTTCAAAGCCTGCAGCTTGATATAAAGACTATCTCTGAACTGCTTTGATACCCATGACTTACACAGCTGCTAATGTTGTCATATTGTTTTTGTGGAGATGGGCCAACACGGGAACTATGGACGGACCAATCCATAACAGCACTGCGATTACTAACTAAAGTACAAGTAAAAAATGATTCTGTCAGCAGAAAGTTCATATCACTAAAACTGTGTTAAATCAGTTCAACCACTAACCATCGACTAACCCTTTACTGTCTGGTTTCTGTTTCAGGCTTGTGGTTCTCATGGCGTGCCTTTTGTTTTGACATCATTTTAAAATATATAACAGTATGTAACACGCAGCAGGTGTGGCAGCAGAGACCACATCAAGGCAGGGACAGATTTATATTTCTGGAGCCCCTAGCTAGAACATCCCAAGCTGCCCAGTAGTGTGTGTATGTCTGGAACTAACACGTCTGGTATAGGTATGCCACTAACCCCCCACCCCCCACCATGGCACTCCTTCATCCCTCCCACATTTCTCCTACTTTTTCCCTGAATTCTGTGAACTTTGTTGTTATGTGGTCTGAGGGCTGTAAATAAACCATGCTTGTGTTGTCCCTTTAACATGTGAAGTGAGTATACAGAAGATGGGTTATGGAAGATGCCCCTTTCCAGTCCAGGATAAATAAGCAGACTGGGGAAAAATGTCATTATAAAGAATCATATTGTACGATGAATCAGAAAAACACCACAGGAGCCTACTGGAAGTGATTATTTTTTATATCATAAATCTATTTAATCTTTATTTTTTTTTGTTTCTGTATTGATTAAATATTATACTTTAATAAAAACATCAGGTTTTTGTTCTTTGTTGTTTATTTTGAGTCATAGGGACAGGGATTCATTTACTTGTAATAACCTGGATTATAATTTAATTGTAATCATTCCATTTCTCTTTCACAGACATATAGTTTGATGTTAAAAGGACACGTTGAGCATAAAATTGACTAATCCATTTGCATAAATGGAGATAAGGTATAACATATATATATATATATTTTATTTATATACTGCTTAGCACTATTTTTTCATCACTATTCTCTTAATTGCACTGGCATTTTAATATTCTTAATCTTAGCTGTGTTTTTCCTCCCAAGAAACATGCATGGAGATATCTCATACTTGAATTATATGTGGTACATACTAAAAATTTTGGGCAGAATAAAGGACACAAAATTTATAATAAGACTATTGATTTTTGTTTAAAAGTACAGTCAGATTTATCATATAACAGTATTCAGGTAGAAGCCTACTGTGTCTCAAATTTTAAATAAGTTTTAACATTTTTCTAATATACATTAATACAAGTTACAAGTTTTAAAATTATTTACTTTGTTTACTCTATACACTAAATAGTGGAGTTTTCTCTGAAGTAAAAGGGTGTCTTTCTTTTTTCTTTTTCTTGAACCAAGTGTATAAATTACAACCTCCCAGTGATAGGCATTCATAAGATTAATGAAACATTGTTAACAATAAAGTATATTAACAAAAATGAATATTCAATAAATTTAGCCTTAGTCAAAACCCCCATAATTGTCTTCTTCCAAAAAGTACTTGTTTCAGAGTGACGAAGGTGCTCAGAGGAGCAAAAGTACACAAGAGGAGAGGCTCGCAATGAGCGATGAAGGCACTCATTGCGAGCCATGCGATGAGCGCCGAAGGCACTCAGCGCAATGGGCTCAGAATGTGTGCCGAAGGTCCTCAGAGGATAGCATTTTGGCTATATTGGATAGCATTACTGCGTTATAGTGTTCTCCAATACTAGGGGTTGAAAGTCCCCCTCTGTTGAAATGTCTCCATGCTATTTTTTTCTTTGATACAGGATCTTTCCTCAAGTTTATAAATTTATAAATTAACTTTGTAGTTGGCTCAATATGTACTTTGGGGTCTCCAAAGGTATACACATAAATAAATATGTTATCTTGGGTTAGGATGGTCATCTTAATCACAGAGATCCTCTCTATCTAAGACAACGCAGGCGATTTCCATTCTGATAGAATGTTAGTCAAATGTCAGCAGAGCTTCTTATAGTTAATCTTAATCAGCCTATTTAGATTAGAAGAAAATTCCATTCATAACTACAATTGTGCTCAAAAGTTTGCCTACCCTGGCAGAAATTGGGACATTTTTGCATTTATTGAAGATAGTGATCATATGAAGCCATTTATTATCACAAAGTTGTTTGGCTCATAATGATAACAGGAAATCACCCATATGGCCCTGATCACAAGTTTACATTCCCTTGAAAGTTTGCCTTGTTACAGACACACAAAGTGACACACACAGGTTAAAATGTCAATTAAAGGTTAATTTCCCACACCTGTGGCTTTCTCACTCATTGCAGTTGGTGTCTGTGTATAAATAGTCAATTAATTTGTTAGCTTGCACTGAGCAGGCTAGATACTGAGCCAGAAGAATTGTTCAGAATACAAAGATAAAACAACAGGTAACTCAGGAGAAATACAGGCTTCTGAAAAAGACGGTGTGGCTGTTTCAAGGAGCACAATTTGACAATACTTGAACAAAATGGTCGAGTTGCTAGAAAGAAGTCTTTTAATGCGCCAATTCCAAAAAAAAGCCTGGTTTACAATATGCCCGACAACACCTTGACATGCCTCACAGCTTCTGGCACACTGTCATTTGGAGTGACAAAGACCAAAATAGAGCTTTATGGTCACAACCATAAGTTCTATGTTTGGAGAGGGGTCAACAAGTCCTATAGTGAAAATAATACCATCCCCACTGTGAAGCATGTTGGTGGCTCACTAATGTTTTGGGGGTTTGTGAGCTCTAAAGGCACGGGGAATCTTATGAACATCGATGACAAAAATGAATGCAGCATGTTATCAAAAATACTGCCATACAATTTGCATTCTTCTGCACAAAGGCTGCACATGGGACTATCTTGGACTTTCCAGAATGACAATGACCCTAAGCTCAAGTGCCAAGTTGACCCTCCAGTGGTTACAGCAGAAAAAGTTTGAAGGTTCTGGAGTGGCCATCACCTAACCCTTAATATCATGGAGCCACTTTGGGGAGAACTCAAATGTGCGGTTCATGTAAGACGACCAAAGACTTTGCATGACCTGAGGCATTTTGCCGAGATGAATGGGCTGCTAAACCATTTGCAAGAATTAGGGTCCTCATAGACAACTATTACAAAAGACTGCACGCTGTCATTGATGCTAAAGGGGGCAATACACAGTATTAAGAAGGGTATGCAAACTTTTGATTAGGGCCATTTGGGTGATTTCTGTCATCATTATGATTTAAAAGGGGCCAAACAACTATCTGATAATAAATGGCTTCATATGATCACTATTCTTCAATAAAATTATATTATTTTTTTGCATGATCAGCCATATTTTGAAAATAAATGCCAAAAATTCACAATTTCTGCAAGGGTATGCAAACTTTCGAGCACAACTGTATGTTATTGAATTAGACTCCTATTATAAGAAAATATTTTTCTCAGCAACTCTTTATGTTCTGCAATTGTCAAAAACACAACCCCTCATCCTCCTCTTCCCCCTCATCCTCCTCATTGCCTCTCATCCTCCTCCTCCCCCTCATTCTCCTCCCCCCCCCTCATCCTCCTCTTTCCCCCTTATCCTCCTCTTCCCCCCCTCATCCTCCCCTTCCCCCCTCATCTTCCTCTTCCCCCTCATATAAATTCAGTATTTAGAATCGGGGTTACCGATTTAGGAAGAGAAGATTAACCCTGAGTCACACTCGGGATTACCACTAGGAAGGTTAATTCTTCAATCCTAATGCAATACTTTTTTTTTGGTTTAATTTCTAGGTCTTTGCCGGCTTTGGGCCTTTTTAATATAGAAGCCCGCATGGCCTGCGGGTAACCCGTAAGTCCTGCGGGCTGAAATAAATCTGGAACTACAGAGTAGGGGGAATTAGTAGGGGCTCTGGGCTGTGAATTGTTCTCACAAATCATAATAATAAAAAGCAATTCCAGGTTCGGTAGAGTCAATAGAAAAAAAAGATAGCCGTAATGACATCATAAAGACAAAGGAGGTTGTCAATCAATAATTTGACATCTGTATTGCGAACGGTGCGAATTTCAGCTAAAATGTGCTTTAATAAAATGAATAAATATATTATATTGTAGTCCATGTGAGTTCCTTAATAAATGTTAACACATTAAATTCCAGAATGAATATAACACTTAAAAATCACATATTTTTTTCTTTCTTGCCTATTTGAGGGCATAGGAATATTGTGCTAATAATATTATTAATAAATATATCATTATTTATTTAAAAACAAAAAAAATAAGTCAGCGGTACTCATCAGAGAAGGAACCAACCTTTAGGTTAGTTCTATGGCCATGATAAGCCACTCTGAGTGCATCCTCTTTTAGTCACTTGTGCCTTTCACAGGGAGAACTATCCTGTAGTATGTCAGTCTGGTTCCACTCAAAAAGCGTGACCCAGCCCCGAAATACCAGGCAATTCTACTCTGAACAGGAGAAACATCAAACCACAGACGCGTTTCGGCCTTTGTGGGCCTAGTCAGTGTGGTGCAGCTGAACTCCCTAAGGCACAGTGAGATGAATGGGCTGCTAAACCATTTGCATGTCTGGAATCCCCTATTACCCTTAGGGAGACTAAACCCTAAGGGTAATTTGCATAAACAAAAAAAACTAAGTCAGAGGTGCTCATCAGAGAATTTTTATTTTATTTTAAACATACATTTTAGAATTTATATTTGCTTTCAAATTACTATGGGCTTTGCTGGTACTATTAAGTACCCTCAGAATTATTTGATACATTTAAGGCTTATTTAAAAGTCCGCAGGTGTGGTGGGGTTAAAAAAGCAACAATTTTATTGGGATTTGCGAAAGATACATTTGCGGGCTGGATACATCAAGGCTCTTCTAAGACATAGCCTGTATGCTTTTAACATGCAGGATATTTGAGCCTTCAACCCGCAGATTTTTTGCGGGCTGCGCAAACAGCAACAACAGGCTGAATTTAATAGCTTTGTAGCACTGCGGGCTGTATTCGAATCCAAAACGTCCAATTTAATATGGCCCTTATTACTTAAATGGTAATATTTTTGGTCTCATCTCAAATTGCTTGATCAATTTGATTTTGAATGATCCTATTAATTTGAGTTTGAATCAAATGAATTTCGGACGTTAATGTTGATGCTGGAGAAAAATTTATTTAATCTTTACAGTTTGGGTAATTTTAAAATACATCACTCTTAAATTAGTACCTCTCTTTTTCTTTATATTTGTATACAAAGACGTTAACATACCACTAATGTAGGCTTTATGCGACTTCCATAAAATTGAACAAGATTGCACCAAGTTTTTATTTATTTGGAAGAACTTTAATATTTAATTATTTTGAAACCTAAATAATGGAGTATCAATTTTTTTCCGCAAATTCATTTTAGGAATAACATTATTTTGTGAAGACAAATTTATTCATTACATGATTCAAACTTTTTATTGAATCAATTTCCACTCTTTATCTTTTCTAAGATATTGTGATTGACTAAAAAGTAATCTAATCTTGTGAAGGCTTGATGCCTAGTTGAAAAGAAGTTGTAGTCTTTCTCCATTATGGTGGACTCCTCCATGCATCATATAGGTCATATTTGATTATCAAAGAACTCATTTTGAAGACAGTGTTTATACTTCACACAATGACTCCTAAATTGTTGGATCACTTTATTTCATTTTATTTCAGCTCTATAATTACCCCACTTAGGAAAGTCCCATGAATAATGTGTGTGCAGATAAACAAATAACCAGGCTTTGGTTTTGGACTCATTTTGGATGTCACATGCTTCATTATCCCAGTGTATTTGCTCTTTATATGTGCAGCTGTGGTACTAAAGGTGTATTCTTGCCAGATATACTGTATGTTGTCAGTAGTGTAGACACTCACACTGTGACACCCACATAAGTCAATAAGTGAGTGTTTTAATGTTTTCAAGGAAGGAAAATAACCTGGCCAACATTTTTATTTCTTTACTGACATTCTAATTATGTATATATTAAAAAAAATTGTTTCTGTTTTTATCTAGCAATGACCATTTTGTGGAGTAAGTGTGACAGATGTGTAAAATGAGTAATACTCTGTGTGCGGTAGAGTAATGAGTGTCCTGTGAAAAACTGCTATATCTATCAATATTCTCAGATGTGGCAACCAAAATAATTGTATTCACCATAATAATAATACTCAATATGTGCTCATTTAAACAACTTACAATGCAATTGTTTTATTTTCAATGTGCTTTTAAAATATTCATTAAAGTGTTTTTTCTGTTTCTATTCTTTTCCCAAGTATAAATCTTTGGGAAAACAATGCCCTCCTGTGGTACTCACATGTATTAGAGTAATCAGTGCTCAGACTCCGGCTGCATTTCGGGTCCTCTCACTTTAAACACAATTATATCACAGATGTCTCAATATCATCAATTACTTTGAAGGACTAGTGGGTTCTCATACCTGCACCCAACCACATCAGTGCCTTGTTTTTAATAATTAGAGATCTAATGAGTAACTGTGACTGTCAATGCACTGCACAGACTATATTAATCTTATTTACACCCTTTACAGCACATATCTGTTGTCTGTTTGATTTATCCTTCATATATATAGGTTACAGGCTAATTTTCCCTGATTTCCGTTTTCTCTAATCTAACACCAGCTAATATCAAACACACACATTACATGGAGTCATACACATACAGATTGATTTTATTTAAATATAAAAGTTTTCCACACCCAGAGCTGCTTACATTGGCACATGAAACCTCCAAATTGAAACACTGCATTTGGGTATGGATTTTTACCCTTTACAACCTTTAAGTCAACAGCAACACAATGCAGAGATCCACACAGCAGTGTCTGGCTCCTCCTGCTTCCTTTTGCAGGGAACTACACATACTATGATTCTTTGCTACAAAAACTGCCATCATAGATGGATACAATGTATTAGTTGTCTGTGATTGACCAACAAAGTATGAATGTTATGGTAATTTTAGCAGGGATTTTAACTGCTTGCAAAGAGATTTAGCAAACTTAGGGTACAATTAATAATGTTTATTTTGGTAATTTTATGCAAAAAAAATGTTGTCATACACTACGATTCCCCGTTATCAGATCCTTCATAATTCAGAAAAATTAAAATATGCCTTTAAACTCAATAAAAATTATTTATTAAAAATATATAGGGCAGCTGGATGATTTAAATCAAAGATAACTTGCAACTCATTTATAGAACATTTAACTACAGTGTATTTTCACTGTGAGTGCAAAAACATATATAAATACACAATATGGGTAATTATTTACATCAGGTTCCAGTGCCTCGTTAGTCATTATACATACAGCAGTTTTACTGAGGGATTCAAACATTAAATGGTTCTGTGGTCCTTCTTTGACATTGTTAGGTAAAATCTTTATTTTAGTAGACACTACTTGTGCCTGAAGGATGACGAGTTTTGTGTTTTTTAGTCTCTGTAACCACTATCTTGTACTATGAAAAATAAATATGACTATAATGTCAAGCCAACAGCTGTATCAAATTCCCTGAACATGTAAAATCGTAGCCCGAAATGTAGCCCGCAAGACTTGCGGCTATGAAATTAGACCCGTAAAGCAAGCCGCTCACGATCTGCGAAAAAAGCCTTTGTTCTCTTAAGCCTGTAACTGCTACGTTCCAATTTTGCCATTAAATTGCAATGAATTTTCCAAAGACAGCATGGCTTTCAAGTGGGTAACTCGCAAATGGAGACCAAAACATTACGGGCTCAAATAGGACCCGCAAAGGGTTTACAGACAACTTTTAAACACTGTAAAGGACACCAGTGTGCTTTAAAATATGAATATGGGGAAAGCATGGAAAAGCATTACAATTACTTGCACAATAATCCCCCAATAAAAAAATGCATAAAAAAAAATATATATATATTTTTTTATCATATGTTGGAATGGTCATGCCAATATGAAAAGCTATGCTACAACATGCATAAAGACACAATTAAAAGACACACTACATGATTAAAAAGGAACACAAAAACATGAAACTCCTGCCATGTTAACCCTTTCTCATTCACAGAGGCTCTATTGTGGACCCTAAAATATAATAATTAATTGCATATACATCTTGCTCATCACATCTACTGTACATTTGGGAACACAAATAGTGGCTATACTTTACCAGGGAACATTTCATTATTTGATGTTCAGTCCGTCAGTCATGTCCGACTCTCCGTGACCCTATGGGACCGCAGCACATTTAGCTAGGTCTCTGCCTGTGCTGTTCAACAAGGATTGCATGCCAATGATACTGGAGTGATTGCCAGTTTCTTCTCTAGTTGATTGTGATTTGTCTGACCTTTCTGCTATCACATGCCTACCTACACTGGCCCTACATGCTATAGCTCACAACTTTATTCAAATACACAAGCCCATTCACCACCACCACATAGCATTCCACATTAATGTAAATTGATGAATAGCAGAACATTAGTAGCGAAGGTCACCAAATGGGAATGGCTATACATCTTGGCACATGGCCACCGTCAATGGGACTTACCCGGATGGGCGTAGCGGAGAATAAACCTTATGGAGATTAGTTGGCTGTTGATGCACGTGCCTCTGCAAAGCCTCATATGTTTTTGAGTAGATTAGTGTGGTGTATGTTCCCTGGTCCCCTTCAGCATTGTTAAGTGGGGGTGGTGAAGTGGCTTGTATACTGCAATGAAGCTGTGAGCTATACCATGTAGGGCCACTCTAGGTGGGAACGTCATAGCAGACAGGTCAGACAAATCCCAGTCCACTAGAGAAGGAACTGGCAACCCACTCCAGTATCACCTGTTATATTCCTATTAAGCCCTCAGAGGAATGGTCATACTCCACAATATCACTAATTGGTCTTTGCATGTGTATTAACCGTTTATTTTGATTATATATAATATATATCATTATATGATATCTAATGCTATTATGAATATTATTATTGTTATATGTATTGATCTACTGCATAGTCACAAGGGCTCATTAGTTTACTTATATAGGAATGTGACACAAATGTGATGTATGTGGATTTCCCATAACCCCAACTATTGAAAAGACACTGAAATGGTGAGAACAGTATAACAAAGCTTTATTTTATACATAGAGCACAATCAGAAATGTTCAAGACTTGTGCATTAATATCATGGGTGGGGTGTGGATGGATCCAGAGAGAGCTAGAGGCTATTATTGGGAGAAAGAGGCATACCTACAGGGGGTAATTTCATAGTCTAGAATAAGCATGATGCATAGCACCTACCAGGGTCACATGTGGTCACTGATGAAAAAAAGAATCATCACAAATCACTCCATTTAATTGAAGAAAACACATTAATGTGCATAACACTTACAACTTGTCTAGATCTGCTCAATGAAACAGATGATTCAACCTCTGGACTGTGTAATCCAATCCAGTTTTGCACATACAGTGTGGTGACAAAAACAGAAATCTGGCGGGGGAGGATAAAAAAAACTAATCAACATGCATGTACAATACAGTGCTAAATACTGTAAGTGTAACAATATACCAACTCACCCTGATTCCCATCTGCAAGCATTACTGTCTATTAGCTAGAACTCTGGATAATCAGAAATGAAGGAAAATACGCATTAATACACACAACTGTGTCTCAAGTCTTGTGCCGTGGTCTAATTTTGTAGCTCTGTAACTCAAATTTCAAGCCTGCAGCCTTTGCGGGGTCTCACGTCGCCTCTAAGGGGCTTGGATTTAATGTGGCTATACATCTGCTGATGTAAAGACTATCTCTGAAACTGCTTTGATGCCCATGACTTACACAGCTGCTAATGTTGTCATGTTGTTTTTGTGGAGACGGGCCAACACGGAAACCATGGACGGACCAATCCATAACAGCACTGCGATTACTTACTAAAGTACAAGTAAAAAATGATCCAGTCAGCAGAAAGCTCATATGACTAAAAACTGTGTTAAATCAGTTCAACCACTTACCATCATTGACTAACCCTTTGCTGTCTGACGTCTGTTTGTGGTTCTCATGGTGTGCCTTTTGTTTTTACATCATTTTAAAATATATAACAGTATGTAACACGCAGCAGGTGAGCAGCAGAGACCACATCAAGGCAGGTACAGATTTATATTTCTGGAGCCCCTAGCTAGAACATCCCAAGCTGCCCAGTAGTGTGCGTATGGAATTAACAGGTCTGGTATAGGTATGCCACTAACTCCCCCCCCCCCCCCCCCCATGGCACTCCTTCATCCTCCCACACTTCTCTTACTTTTTCCTGAATTCTGTGAACTTTGTTGTTATGTGGTCTGTATATAAACCATGGTTGTGTAACCTGTGAAGTGAGTATACAGAAGACGGGTTATGGAAGATGCCCCTATCCAGTCCAGGATAAATAAGCGGACTGGGGAAAAATGTCATTATAAAGAATCATATTGTACGACGAATCAGAAAAACACCACAGGAACCTACTGGAAGTGATTAATTTTTATATCATAAATCTATTTAATCTTCATTTTTTTTGGTTCTGTATTGATTAAATATTATACTTTAATATTTTGAGCCATAGGGACAGAATTCATTTACTTGTAATAACCACCAGGAATCTATACAAATTAAAAACAGTAATTTTTAATACAAAAATATTATACATTTCATTGAGCTGGATTTTAATTTAATTGTAATCATCCCATATAGTTTGATGTTAAAAGGACATTTTGAGCATAAAATTGACTAATCCATTTGCATAAACAGAGATAAGGAATACATATATATATATATTTATTCATTTATTTATTTATTTATTTATATACTGCTTAGCACTCATTTTTCATCACTATTCTCTTAATTGTACTGGTACTTTAATATTCGTAATCTTAGCTGTGTTTTCCTCCCAAGAAATATTCATGGAGATTTCTCATACTTGAATTATATGTGGTACATTATAAAGGACACAAAATTTATAATAAGACTATTGATCTTTGTTTAAAAGTCTACTCAGATTTAAGTTCTGCCCCTCAAAACAGATAACCCCCATACTGGATTCCATTCATTCCCAAGCTTCTGGTAATACTCACTATCACACTACCCGTGAAAAATGCTGCCTTTACATATTAAGCATGCCAGTGTAGCACCTCCATATCAACAAATACATAATCATAAATCCTGCTTTAAATCATACATTATATAGTGACCCCAACATTGATATTATTGAGGCCCACCCTACTACACATAACAACATAATTTATGAAATACACCCCTTCATCCAGTAATATGAAGCAAGTCACCAGCACAAAGCACATTCTGAACACACATCATTTCTGATTAAGTCAACAAGTCCAGTGGGGGGGGCATGACACAGATAAAGAGGAGACAAGGAGACAGGAGAAGAGGAGAGGAATACAGAAGAGAAAAGTGAGGTCAAATGAGGGAGGGGAAGAAAATAGAATTAAAGGATAGAGCATAGCGTGACAAAAGTGAGCCCACATCCTCCAGTTAGTAGCAACTTGAATGTAATATTGGGCCCCATTCAATTGGCCATATCACAATTTCTTGATCTTAAAAAGCAGCTTGTAAATTTTTTTTGATATCCAATAACGAGTAACCCACCCACAATCACTAGGGGGCAGCCAAAGATGTAACTCAGCCCTATCTCCTCCATTGATTTTTTAAGCTAGTAAAAGTTAACAGTGCTAAAGTTTCAAAATCGATATTCAATTATAAAAGTTCAAGTATGAATTGTAACCTGTAAATTTTAAAAGTATAACATTTCTTTAAAAAAAATTATGGGAACCAAGTATGACTCGGAAAGGCTTTTTTTCCAAAACCAATTAAAAGGTGTAACAGTTATTAAACACACAAAACTGTACTTTAAAAGCATTGCAAAGCATAGGAATACATTAGAATTAATTGCACAACAATCTCCAATGAACAAATAGGCCAGCCTTTTGAAATGGTTATGCATATGATAATATTAAAAGTGCATAAAGCAATTAAAGATACAGTACATGACTAAATTGCAAGAAAAAAACATGGAACTGACTTACTCCCAGAGGAGCAAATATGGAGCCACATTCAATTCCAAGCCCACAAATCAATCGCAGACAGCCGCATGTCTGCGGGTGAGTTGATGGCTCCCGTTGGTCTCCAACTACGGTGCTATTCAATTGCTCAAGCCCGCAAGTTACTGTCCCAAAGCCGAAACCATAAACCATGCACTTTCATAGCAGTTAAGGTTGGGAATATGATCAGTTGAGCAAGCCCGTAACCTCCCATTTCAAATCAGCCAATAGAAAATGAGACTGTCATTATTATGACAGTAAAACATGGAGGTTACATGTCAATCAATTAGGTTTGGGGGTCCAAAATGCGTTCAGACTTGCAAACCCGCAAAATAAATGAAAATAGATGCCAATACTGTTCTAGTCCATAAGGGTAGCCTGATATATATCTTAAATCATTGCTTCCCGGAATGAAACATAAAAAAAAATGTAATTTCTTGCCGATTTGCAATCTTTAGACTGTTGTGCAATTAATTCTAATGTCTGTCATCGCTTTCACCGTTATTTACAGTGCATTATTGATTTATTACTTGCATTTACCGTGCTACGAGGGCCCTCTCTAGCACTTGTAGGATTTTTTCCTTTTTTTTCCAATTAACGGGTGTGAAAACATTTGTGGGCTTGGTGAAATTGAGCAAATGAATAGCAATTTGCGATTTTAGCCATGCGATAGTGAAAGATCAAAGGCTTCTGGAGGCTGTAAGTTATGGGTTTAACCATTGCAATCATTTCATGACTGTAACTCGTAATCCGTTTTGAGCCCGCAAAAAAACGCCAATTGAATAGCAAATTGACTTGCGACCTCACTTACGGGCTACAGTAACTTGCGAAAGCTCACCAGAATGGTGGCAATGGACTTTAAAAATATACATATATTCATTTACATACTGTATGTCAGTCATCATATCTATATTAGAAAATTAACTAGTAGCAATTTTACACTGCCACATGACATATATCAAGTACCAAGAGAACACATATCACACTAATGTTGTCAAATTCTTCAGGAAGGCTCACAGACACACAAGGAGGCTGTGCAGAGGCACATGGAGCAAAAGTCAACTCACCTCCATTAGGGCCAGTCTCGGCTAAACCCATCCTGTAAAGTCCCAAACAATTGCTGTAGGCCATGTGGCAAGATGTCTAACAATAATAATTGCAAACAAATGAAATGTTCTTGTAAATGTGAACAATTATGTTTACTTGGTTATCTGATGTCAACAAAAAGGATTGCTATATGTGTACTTATCCTAATACATGTTCCTACCTGCCCTAAGCAGACAGTGGCAGTTGTAAATGTTGTGATGTCATTTTTTATGTACTGGTTATAAGTTGTATGTAGTGGTTCAATAAAGAGTTTAATAATATCTTTATTGACGCTTTTTTCTAGGACATTTTAGTATTTTGGATTCATGCACCAAGAACTCTCATCACACCTGCTAGTGAGGAGGATTCTGTTCATGTAACAAGATTTGTGATTCAGCTAAAGTTTTCATCAAATAAAACCCCATATGTTGTACTGTCACAGGTGGGAAATGGCACATGTTAAAGTACAAGAAAATAAAAGTAAAGTTTATGTAAAGTGTAGATTTATTTTTGTTACAAAAAAGGCCAGATTAGCAGTGGAATGTAGGTAGTTAGATTATATGACTAAAGCTGCCAACAGATGCCAGTACCTCAAGACTCAAGAGAATGCAGGCCCTTGGTAGGAAGTATGGAAAACTTGGCAAATGAGAAAAAGGAGAACACCCTGGCCACTGGTCTCCTGATCAGTTCTTCTTTACTGAACAACACACTTTTTCTATACAGTGAAAAACAGTAAAACATTCCCATACCCACTCAGATAACACAAGCTAATCAAGAACCCACAGATAGCTTTACTGTTCATCTGCAAGGACCAACTAATTAGGATTTTTCAATCTATGACATGTAAATGCCTGTTCCCAGGGCCCCTAATAAGCTTCCTAAGTCGGTTTGTACCTGGGAATCTACAAGTAATATACATGCACTTCCCTCCATATAGATCTACATAATTTACTGTAAATTATAGTCTCATACACAGTGAGGCTGATGAACAGTACATAGCTGAATTTGGACTCCCTGTGGTCAGCCCCGAGAATACACATAGTCAAAAACAAACATAGATGACTATAAAAAAAAGAAGCATAAGTAGTCTGCTACAGATTTGTTGTTCAGTTGTGTTCAACTCTCTGTGACCCTATGGGCCTCATCATGAAAGGCACATCTGCCAGCCCAGTGGCGGAGCTAGTGCATAGGGGGACCCGGTGCAAAAAATAAATCTGGGCCCCTGAGGGAGGCAGCAGACATTATCAAGGGGCCACAGGGGGCTGAGGTAGGCTGCAGAGTTCCGCAAGGGACTACAAGTGGGTCCAATGTGAGCCATAATGGGCTGCAGGGGACCCACGGGAGGTCCGCAGGGGCCATAAGAGGCAGCAGGGGCCACAGATCCTGATGGGGGCTCCTGGGGCCTGTGGGGGGCTACAGTGAACCTTAAGGGGCTGCAGGGGATGCACGGAAGATCCACAGGGGCCTTAAGGGGACTTG
>CM050174.1:0-98248 GCA_027410445.1 Discoglossus pictus
ATATGCACATCACACATCCACATAACAAGGTATCTGACCCTCATCACACTCACATAACAAGGTATCTGCACCCTCATCACACTCACATAACAAGGTATCTGCACCCTCATCACACTCACATAACAAGGTATCTGCATCCTCATCACACTCACTAAACAAGGTATCTGCACCCTCATCACACTCACATAACAAGGTATCTGCACCTCATCACATCACATAACAAGGTATCTGCACCCTCATCACACTCACATAACAAGGTATCTGCACCCTCATCACACCCACATAACAAGGTATCTGCACCCTCATCACACCCACATAACAAGGTATCTGCATCCTCATCACACTCACATAACAAGGTATCTGCACCCTCATCACACTCTCATAACAAGGTATCTGCACCCTCATCACATCACATAACAAGGTATCTGCATCCTCATCACACTCACATAACAAGGTATCTGCATCCCTCATCACACCCACATAACAAGGTATCTGCACCCTCATCACACCCACATAACAAGGTATCTGCACCCTCATCACACTCACATAACAAGGTATCTGCATCCTCATCACACTCACATAACAAGGTATCTGCACCCTCATCACACTCACATAACAAGGTATCTGCATCCTCATCACATCCACATAACAAGGTATCTGCACCCTCATCACACTCACATAACAAGGTATCTGCACCCTCATCACCTCACATAACAAGGTATCTGCATCCTCATCACACTCACATAACAAGGTATCTGCATCCTCATCACATCACATAACAAGGTATCTGCACCCTCATCACACTCACATAACAAGGTATCTGCACCCTCATCACACTCACATAACAAGGTATCTGCACCCTCATCACATCCACATAACAAGGTATCTGCACCCTCATCACACTCACATAACAAGGTATCTGCACCCTCATCACACTCACATAACAAGGTATCTGCATCCTCATCACACTCACATAACAAGGTATCTGCACCCTCATCACACCCACATAACAAGGTATCTGCACCCTCATCACACTCACATAACAAGGTATCTGCATCCTCATCACATCCACATAACAAGGTATCTGCACCCTCATCACACTCACATAACAAGGTATCTGCATCCTCATCACATCCACATAACAAGGTATCTGCACCCTCATCACACTCACATAACAAGGTATCTGCACCCTCATCACACTCACATAACAAGGTATCTGCATCCTCATCACACTCACATAACAAGGTATCTGCATCCTCATCACATCCACATAACAAGGTATCTGCACCCTCATCACACTCACATAACAAGGTATCTGCACCCTCATCACACTCACATAACAAGGTATCTGCACCCTCATCACATCCACATAACAAGGTATCTGCACCCTCATCACACTCACATAACAAGTATCTGCACCCTCATCACACTCACATAAACAAGGTATCTGCATCCTCATCACACACATACAAGGTATCTGCACCTCATCACATCCACATAACAAGGTATCTGCACCCTCATCACACTCACATAACAAGGTATCTGCACCCTCATCACACTCACATAACAAGGTATCTGCACCCTCATCACACTCACATAACAAGGTATCTGCACCCTCATCACACTCACATAACAGGTATCTGCACCCTCATCACACCCACATAACAAGTATCTGCACCCTCATCACTCCACATAACAAGGATCTGCACCCTCATCACACTCACATAACAAGGTATCTGCACCCTCATCACACTCACATAACAAGGTATCTGCATCCTCATCACACACCCACATAACAAGGTATCTGCACCCTCATCACACTCACATAACAAGGTATCTGCCCCTCATCACACCACATAACAAGGTATCTGCACTCATCACACTCACATAACAAGGTATCTGCACCCTCTCACACCCACATAACAAGGTATCTGCACCCTCATCACACTCACATAACAAGGTATCTGCACCCTCATCACATCCACATAACAAGGTATCTGCACCCTTCATCACACTCACATAACAAGGTATCTGCATCCTCATCACACTCACATAACAAGGTATCTGCATCCCTCATCACACCCACATAACAAGGTATCTGCATCCTCATCACCACTCACATAACAAGGCTATCTGCACCCTCTAACACACTCACATAACACAGGGTATCTGCACACTCTTCACACTCACTTAACAAGGTATCTGCCACCCTCATCACACTCACATAACAAGGTATCTGCACCCTCATCAACACACAAATAACAAGGTATCTGCACGCCTCATCACACTCACATAACAAGGTATCTGCATCCCTCATCACACTCACATAACAAGGTATCTGCACCCTCACTCACACTCTCACATAACAAGGTATCTGCACCCTCATCACACTCACATAACAAGGTATCTGCACCCTCATCACACTCCACATAACAAGGTATCTTGCACCCTCATCAACACCCACATAACAAGGTATCTGCACCCTCATCACACTCACATAACAAGGTATCTGCATCCTCATCACACCCACATAACAAGGTATCTGCACCCTCATCACACTCACATAACAAGGTATCTGCACCTCATCACACTCACATAACAAGGTATCTGCACCCTCATCACACTCACATAACAAGGTATCTGCACCTCATCACACTCACATAACAAGGTATCTGCACCCTCATCACACTCACATAACAAGGTATCTGCACCCTCATCACACTCACATAACAAGGTATCTGCATCCTCATCACACACACATAACAAGGTATCTGCTCATCACATCACATAACAAGGTATCTGCATCCTCATCACACTCATAACAAGGTATCTGCACCCTCATCACACTCACATAACAAGGTATCTGCACCCTCATCACACTCACATAACAAGGTATCTGCACCCTCATCACACTCACATAACAAGGTATCTGCACCCTCATCACACTCACATAACAAGGTATCTGCACCCTCATCACACTCACATAACAAGGTATCTGCACCTCATCACACTCACATAACAAGGTATCTGCACCCTCATCACACTCACATAACAAGGTATCTGCACCCTCATCACACCACATAACAAGGTATCTGCCCTCATCACACCACATAACAAGGTATCTGCACCCTCATCACACTCACATAACAAGGTATCTGCACCCTCATCACACTCACATAACAAGGTATCTGCACCCTCATCACACTCACATAACAAGGTATCTGCACCCTCATCACACTCACATAACAAGGTATCTGCACCCTCATCACACTCACATAACAAGGTATCTGCACCCTCATCACACTCACATAACAAGGTATCTGCACCCTCATCACACTCACATAACAAGGTATCTGCACCCTCATCACACCCACATAACAAGGTATCTGCACCCTCATCACACTCCACATAACAAGGTATCTGCACCCTCATCACACCCACATAACAAGGTATCTGCATCCTCATCACACCCACATAACAAGGTATCTGCCCTCATCACACTCACATAACAAGGTATCTGCACCCTCATCCACACTCACATAACAAGGTATCTGCACCTCATCTACAATCACATAACAAGGTATCTGCACCCTCATCACACTCACATAACAAGGTATCTGCATCCTCATCACACTCACATAACCAAGGTATCTGCATCCCTCATCACACCTCACTTAAACAAGGTATCTGCACCCTCATCACTTCACATAACAAGGTATCTGCAACCTCATCACACTCACATAACAAGGTATCTGCACCCTCATCACACTCTCATAACAAGGTATCTGCACCTCATCACACTCACATAACAAGGTATCTGCACCCTCATCACACTCACATAACAAGGTATCTGCATCCTCATCACACTCACATAACAAGGTATCTGCACCCTCATCACACTCACATAACAAGGTATCTGTCACCCTCATCACACTCACATAACAAGGTATCTGCACCCTCATCACACTCACATAACAAGGTATCTGCACCCTCATCACACTCACATAACAAGGTATCTGCATCCTCATCACACTCACATAACAAGGTATCTGCACCCTCATCACACCCACATAACAAGGTATCTGCACCCCTCATCACACTCCACATACAAGTATCTGCACCCTCATCACACTCACATAACAAGGTATCTGCACCCTCATCACACTCATAAAACAAGGTATCTGCACTCTCATCACACTCACATAACAAGGTATCTGCACCCTCATCACACTCACATAACAAGGTATCAGCACCCTCATCACACTCAAATAACAAGGTATCTGCACCCCTCATCACACTCACATAACAAGGTATCTGCACTCCTCATCACACTCACATAACAAGGTATCTGCACCCTCATCACACTCACATAACAAGGTATCTGCATCCTCATCACACTCCACATAACAAGGTATCTGCATCCCTCATCACACTCCCTCATAATCAAAGTATCTGCACCTCATCACACTCACATAACAAGGTATCAGCACCCTTCATCACACCACCATAACAAGGTATCTGCACCCTCATCACACACCACATAACAAGGTATCTGCACCCTCATCACACCACATAACAAGGTATCTGCACCCTCATCACACTCACATAACAAGGTATCTGCATCCTCATCACACTCACATAACAAGGTATCTGCACCCTCATCACCTCACATAACAAGGTATCTGCCCTCATCACACTCACATAACAAGGTATCTGCACCCTCATCACACTCACATAACAAGGTATCTGCACCTCTCATCACACTCACATAACAAGGTATCTGCATCCTCATCACTCTCACATAACAAGGTATCTGCACCCTCATCACACTCACATAACAAGGTATCTGCACCCTCATCACACTCACATAACAAGGTATCTGCACCCTCATCACACTCACATAACAAGGTATCTGCACCCTCATCACACTCACATAACAAGGTATCTGCACCCTCATCACACTCACATAACAAGGTATCTGCACCCTCATCACACTCACATAACAAGGTATCTGCACCCTCATCACACTCACATAACAAGGTATCTGCACCCTCATCACACTCACATAACAAGGTATCTGCATCCTCATCACACTCACATAACAAGGTATCTGCATCCTCATCACACTCACATAACAAGGTATCTGCACCCTCATCACACTCACATAACAAGGTATCTGCACCCTCATCACACTCACATAACAAGGTATCTGCACCCTCATCACACTCACATAACAAGGTATCTGCATCCTCATCACACTCACATAACAAGGTATCTGCACCCTCATCACACTCCACATAACAAGGTATCTGCACCTCATCACACTCACATAACTAGGTATCTGCACCTCATCACACTCACATAACAAGGTATCTGCATCCTCATCACACTCACATAACAAGGTATCTGCACCCTCATCACACTCACATAACAAGGTATCTGCACCCTCATCACACTCACATAACAAGGTATCTGCACCCTCATCACACTCACATAACAAGGTATCTGCACCTCATCACACTCACATAACAAGGTATCTGCACTCCCTCATCACATCCACATTACAAGGTATCTGCACCCTCATCACACTCACATAACAGGTATCTGCACCCTCATCACACCCACATAACAAGGTATCTGCAACCCTCATCACACTCACATAACAAGGTATCTGCATCCTCATCACAGACACATAACAAGGTTTCTGCACCCTCATCACACTCACATAACAAGGTATCTGCACCCTCATCACACTCACATAACAAGGTATCTGCACCCTCATCACACTCACATAACAAGGTATCTGCACCCTCATCACACTCACATAACAAGGTATCTGCACCCTCATCACACTCACATAACAAGGTATCTGCATCCCTCATCACACTCACAATAACAAGGTATCTGCACCCTCATCACATCCACTATTACAAGGTATCTGCACTCCTCTCACACTCACATAACAAGGTATCTGCAAACCCTCATCACAACACACATAACAAGGTATCTGCACCCTCATCACACTCACATAACAAGGTATCTGCACCCTCAATCACACTCCACATAACAAGGGTATCTGCACCTCATCACACTCACATAACAAGGTATCTGCACCTCATCACACTCACATAACAAGGTATCTGCACCCTCATCACACTCACATAACAAGGTATCTGCACCCTCATCACACCCACATAACAAGGTATCTGCACCCTCATCACACTCACATAACAAGGTATCTGCACCCCTCATCACACTCACATAACAAGGTATCTGCACCCTCATCACACCACATAACAAGGTATCTGCATCCCTCATCACACTCACATAACAAGGTATCTGCACCCTCATCACACTCACATAACAAGGTATCTGCACCCTCATCACACTCACATAACAAGGTATCTGCACCCTCATCACACTCACATAAACAAGGTATCTGCACCCTCATCACACTCACATAACAAGGTATCTGCACCCTCATCACACTCACATAACAAGGTATCTGCACCCTCATCACACTCACATAACAAGGTATCTGCACCCTCATCACACTCACATAACAAGGTATCTGCACCCTCATCACACTCACATAACAAGGTATCTGCATCCTCATCACACTCACATAACAAGGTATCTGCAACCTCATCACACTCACATAACAAGGTATCTGCACCCTCATCACACTCACATAACAAGGTATCTGCACCCTCATCACACCACATAACAAGGTATCTGCACCCTCATCACACTCACATAACAAGGTATCTGCATCCTCATCACACTCACATAACAAGGTATCTGCACCCTCATCACACTCACATAACAAGGTATCTGCACCCTCATCACACTCACATAACAAGGTATCTGCATCCTCATCACACTCACATAACAAGGTATCTGCACCCTCATCACACTCACATAACAAGGTATCTGCACCCTCATCACACTCACATAACAAGGTATCTGCACCCTCATCACACTCACATAACAAGGTATCTGCATCCTCATCACATCACATAACAAGGTATCTGCACCCTCATCACACTCACATAACAAGGTATCTGCACCCTCATCACACTCACATAACAAGGTATCTGCATCCTCATCACACTCACATAACAAGGTATCTGCACCCTCATCACACTCACATAACAAGGTATCTGCACCCTCATCACACTCACATAACAAGGTATCTGCATCCTCATCACACTCACATAACAAGGTATCTGCCATCATCACACTCACATAACAAGGTATCTGCATCCTCATCACACTCACATAACAAGGTATCTGCACCCTCATCACACCACATAACAAGGTATCTGCACCCTCATCACACAACATAACAAGGTATCTGCACCCTCATCACACCACATAACAAGGTATCTGCACCCTCATCACACCACATAACAAGGTATCTGCATCCTCATCACACTCACATAACAAGGTATCTGCTCCCTCATCACACTCACATAACAAGGTATCTGCACCTCATCACACTCACATAACAAGGTATCTGCATCCTCATCACACTCACATAACAAGGTATCTGCACCCTCATCACACCTCACATAACAAGGTATCTGCACCCTCATTCACACTCACATAACAAGGTATCTGCACCCTCATCACACTCACATAACAAGGTATCTGCACCCTCATCACACTCACATAACAAGGTATCTGCACCCTCATCACACTCACATAACAAGGTATCTGCACCCTCATCACACTCACATAACAAGGTATCTGCACCCTCATCACACTCACATAACAAGGTATCTGCACCCTCATCCACACTCACATAACAAGGTATCTGCACCCTCATCACACTCACATAACAAGTATCTGCACCCTCATCACACTCACATAACAAGGTATCTGCACCCTCATCCCATCCACATAACAAGGTATCTGCATCCTCATCACACTCACATAACAAGGTATCTGCACCCTCATCACACTCACATAACAAGGTATCTGCATCCTCATCACACTCACATAACAAGGTATCTGCACCCTCATCACATCCACATAACAAGGTATCTGCAACCTCATCACACTCACATAAACAAGGTATCTGCACCCTCATCACATCACATAACAAGGTATCTGCACCCTCATCACACCACATAACAAGGTATCTGCACCCTCATCACACTCACATAACAAGGTATCTGCACCCTCATCACACTCACATAACAAGGTATCTGCACCCTCATCACACCCACATAACAAGGTATCTGCATCCTCATCACACTCACATAACAAGGTATCTGCACCCTCATCACACTCACATAACAAGGTATCTGCATCCTCATCACACTCACATAACAAGGTATCTGCACCCTCATCACATCCACATAACAAGGTATCTGCACCCTCATCACACTCACATAACAAGGTATCTGCACCCTCATCACACTCACATAACAAGGTATCTGCACCCTCATCACACTCACATAACAAGGTATCTGCATCCTCATCACACTCACATAACAAGGTATCTGCCCTCATCACACCACATAACAAGGTATCTGCACCCTCATCACACTCACATAACAAGGTATCTGCACCCTCATCACACTCACATAACAAGGTATCTGCACCTCATCACACTCACATAACAAGGTATCTGCACCCTCATCACACTCACATAACAAGGTATCTGCATCCTCATCACACCCACATAACAAGGTATCTGCACCCTCATCACACTCACATAACAAGGTATCTGCACCCTCATCACACTCACATAACAAGGTATCTGCACCCTCATCACACCCACATAACAAGGTATCTGCACCCTCATCACCCACATAACAAGGTATCTGCACCCTCATCACACCCACATAACAAGGTATCTGCACCCTCATCACACCACATAACAAGGTATCTGCATCCTCATCACACTCACATAACAAGGTATCTGCACCCTCATCACACTCACATAACAAGGTATCTGCACCCTCATCACACCCACATAACAAGGTATCTGCACCCTCATCACATCACATAACAAGGTATCTGCACCCTCATCACACTCACATAACAAGGTATCTGCACCCTCATCACACTCACATAACAAGGTATCTGCACCCTCATCACACCCACATAACAAGGTATCTGCACCCTCATCACACTCACATAACAAGGTATCTGCACCCTCATCACACTCACATAACAAGGTATCTGCCCTCATCACACTCACATAACAAGGTATCTGCACCCTCATCACACCCACATAACAAGGTATCTGCACCCTCATCACACTCACATAACAAGGTATCTGCATCCTCATCACACTCACATAACAAGGTATCTGCACCCTCATCACACCCACATAACAAGGTATCTGCACCCTCATCACACCACATAACAAGGTATCTGCCCTCAGCACACTCACATAACAAGGTATCTGCACCCTCATCACACTCACATAACAAGGTATCTGCACCCTCATCACACCACATAACAAGGTATCTGCACCCTCATCACACTCACATAACAAGGTATCTGCACCCTCATCACACTCACATAACAAGGTATCTGCAACCTCATCACACTCACATAACAAGGTATCTGCACCCTCATCACACACACATAACAAGGTATCTGCACCCTCATCACACTCACATAACAAGGTATCTGCACCTCATCACACCTCACATAACAAGGTATCTGCACCCTCATCACACCCACATAACAAGGTATCTGCACCTCATCACACTCACATAACAAGGTATCTGCACCCTCATCACACTCACATAACAAGGTATCTGCACCCTCATCACACCCACATAACAAGGTATCTGCACCCTCATCACACTCACATAACAAGGTATCTGCACCCTCATCACACTCACATAACAAGGTATCTGCCCTCATCACACTCACATAACAAGGTATCTGCACCCTCATCACACCACATAACAAGGTATCTGCACCCTCATCACACTCACATAACAAGGTATCTGCATCCTCATCACATCCACATAACAAGGTATCTGCACCCTCATCACACTCACATAACAAGGTATCTGCACCCTCATCACTCACACATAACAAGGTATCTGCATCCCTCATCACACTCACATAACAAGGTATCTGCACCCTCATCACACTCACATAACAAGGTATCTGCACCCTCATCACACTCACATAACAAGGTATCTGCATCCTCATCACACCTCACATAACAAGGTATCTGCACCCTCATCACACTCACATAACAAGGTATCTGCATCCTCATCACACTCACATAACAAGGTATCTTCACCCTCATCACACTCCACATAACAAGGTATCTGCACCCTCATCACACTCACATAACAAGGTATCTGCACCCTCATCACACTCACATAACAAGGTATCTGCACCCTCATCACACTCACATAACAAGGTATCTGCACCCTCATCACACTCACATAACAAGGTATCTGCACCCTCATCACACTCACATAACAAGGTATCTGCACCCTCATCACACTCACATAACAAGGTATCTGCACCCTCATCACACTCACATAACAAGGTATCTGCATCCTCATCACACTCACATAACAAGGTATCTGCACCCTCATCACACTCACATAACAAGGTATCTGCATCCTCATCACACTCACATAACAAGGTATCTGCACCCTCATCACACCACATAACAAGGTATCTGCACCCTCATCACACTCACATAACAAGGTATCTGCACCCTCATCACACTCACATAACAAGGTATCTGCACCCTCATCACACACACATAACAAGGTATCTGCACCCTCATCACACTCACATAACAAGGTATCTGCAACCTCATCACACTCACATAACAAGGTATCTGCACCCTCATCACACTCACATAACAAGGTATCTGCATCCTCATCACACTCACATAACAAGGTATCTGCACCCTCATCACACTCACATAACAAGGTATCTGCACCCTCATCACACTCACATAACAAGGTATCTGCATCCTCATCACACCCACATAACAAGGTATCTGCACCCTCATCACACTCACATAACAAGGTATCTGCATCCTCATCACACTCACATAACAAGGTATCTGCACCCTCATCACACTCACATAACAAGGTATGCTGCACCCTCATCACACTCACATTAACAAGGTATCCTGCACCTCATCACACTCACATTAACAAGGTATCTAGCATATACCGCTCAATCACACTCACATAACAAGGGTATCTGCACCCTCATCACACCGCACAGTAACAAGGTATCTGGCACCCTCATCAGCGACTCACATAACAAGGTATCTGCACCTCATCACACTCACATAACAAGGTAATCTGCACCTCATCACACTCCACGACAACCTCATAACAAGGTAGTCTGCACTCCTCATCACACTCACATAACAAGGGTATCTGCACCCTCATCACACTCACATAAAAGGTAATCTGCAACCCTCATCACACCTCACATAACAAGGTATCTGCACCCTCATCACACCCACATAACAAGGTATCTGCACCCTCATCACATCCAACATAACAAGGTATCTGCACCCCTCATCACATCCACATAACAAGGTATCTGCATCCTCATCACACTCACATAACAAGGTATCTGCATCCCTCATCACACTCACATAACAAGGTATCTGCACCCTCATCACACCTCACATAACAAGGTATCTGCACCCTCATCACACTCCACATAACAAAGGTATCTGCACCCTCATCACACTCACATAACAAGGTATCTGCACCCTCATCCACTCCACATAACAAGGTATCTGCATCCTCATCACACTCACATAACAAGGCATCTGCACCCTCATCACACTCACATAACAAGGTATCTGCACCTCATCACACCCACATACAAGGTATCTGCACCTCATCACACTCACATAACAAGGTATCTGCACCCTCATCACACTCACATAACAATGGTATCTGCAACGCCTCATCACACTCACATACAAGGTATCTGCACCCTCATCACACTCACATAACAAGGTATCTGCACCCTCATCACACTCAACTATAACAAGGTATCTGCACCTCAATCACACTCACATAACCAAGGTATCTGCACCCTCATCACACTCACATATCAAGGTATCTGCACCCTCATCACACTCACATAACAAGTATCTGCACCCTCATCACACATCCACATAACAAGGTATCTGCACCCTCATCACACTCACATAACAAGGTATCTGCACCCTCATCACACTCACATAACAAGGTATCTGCACCCTCATCACACTCACATAACAAGGTATCTGCACCCTCATCACACTCACATAACAAGGTATCTGCACCCTCATCACACTCACATAACAAGGTATCTGCACCCTCATCACACTCACATAACAAGGTATCTGCATCCTCATCACACCCACATAACAAGGTATCTGCACCCTCATCACACTCACATAACAAGGTATCTGCATCCTCATCACTCCACATAACAAGGTATCTGCACCCTCATCACACTCACATAACAAGGTATCTGCACCCTCATCACACTCACATAACAAGGTATCTGCACCCTCATCACACTCACATAACAAGGTATCTGCACCCTCATCACACTCACATAACAAGGTATCTGCACCTCATCACATCACATAACAAGGTATCTGCATCCTCATCACACTCACATAACAAGGTATCTGCACCCTCATCACACTCACATAACAAGGTATCTGCACCCTCATCACACTCACATAACAAGGTATCTGCCCTCATCACACTCACATAACAAGGTATCTGCACCCTCATCACACTCACATAACAAGGTATCTGCACCCTCATCACACTCACATAACAAGGTATCTGCATCCTCATCACACTCACATAACAAGGTATCTGCACCCTCATCACACTCACATAACAAGGTATCTGCACCCTCATCACACTCACATAACAAGGTATCTGCATCCCTCATCACACTCACATAACAAGGTATCTGCATCCCTCATCACACTCACATAACAAGGTATCTGCACCCTCATCACACTCACATAACAAGGTATCTGCACCCTCATCACACTCACATAACAAGGTATCTGCATCCTCATCACACTCACATAACAAGGTATCTGCACCCTCATCACACTCACATAACAAGGTATCTGCACCCTCATCACACTCACATAACAAGGTATCTGCACCCTCATCACACTCACATAACAAGGTATCTGCACCCTCATCACACTCACATAACAAGGTATCTGCACCCTCATCACACTCACATAACAAGGTATCTGCAACCTCATCACACTCACATAACAAGGTATCTGCACCCTCATCACACTCACATAACAAGGTATCTGCACCCTCATCACACCCACATAACAAGGTATCTGCACCCTCATCACACTCACATAACAAGGTATCTGCACCCTCATCACACCACATAACAAGGTATCTGCACCCCTCATCACACTCACATAACAAGGTATCTGCACCTCATCACATCCACATAACAAGGTATCTGCATCCTCATCACACTCACATAACAAGGTATCTGCACCCTCATCACACCCACATCCACATAACAAGGTATCTGCACCCTCATCACACTCACATAACAAGGTATCTGCATCCTCATCACACTCACATAACAAGGTATCTGCATCCTCATCACACTCACATAACAAGGTATCTGCACCCTCATCACACTCACATAACAAGGTATCTGCACCCTCATCACACTCACATAACAAGGTATCTGCACCCTCATCACACTCACATAACAAGGTATCTGCATCCCTCATCACACTCACATAACAAGGTATCTGCACTCCTCATCACACTCACATAACAAGGTATCTGCACCCTCATCACACTCACATAACAAGGTATCTGCACCCTCATCACACTCACATAACAAGGTATCTGCACCCTCATCACACTCACATAACAAGGTATCTGCACCCTCATCACATCCACATAACAAGGTATCTGCACCCTCATCACACTCACATAACAAGGTATCTGCATCCTCATCACACTCACATAACAAGGTATCTGCACCCTCATCACACTCACATAACAAGGTATCTGCACCCTCATCACACTCACATAACAAGGTATCTGCATCCTCATCACACTCACATAACAAGGTATCTGCACCCTCATCACACTCACATAACAAGGTATCTGCACCCTCATCACACTCACATAACAAGGTATCTGCACCCTCATCACACTCACATAACAAGGTATCTGCACCCTCATCACACTCACATAACAAGGTATCTGCACCCTCATCACACCCACATAACAAGGTATCTGCACCCTCATCACACTCACATAACAAGGTATCTGCACCCTCATCACACTCACATAACAAGGTATCTGCACCCTCATCACATCCACATAACAAGGTATCTGCACCCTCATCACATCACATAACAAGGTATCTGCATCCTCATCACACTCACATAACAAGGTATCTGCACCGCTCATCACACTCACATAACAAGGTATCTGCACCCTCATCACACTCACATAACAAGGTATCTGCACCCTCATCACACTCACATAACAAGGTATCTGCATCCTCATCACACTCACATAACAAGGTATCTGCATCCTCATCACACTCACATAACAAGGTATCTGCACCCTCATCACACTCACATAACAAGGTATCTGCACCTCATCACACTCACATAACAAGGTATCTGCACCCTCATCACACCCACATAACAAGGTATCTGCATCCTCATCACACTCACATAACAAGGTATCTGCATCCTCATCACACTCACATAACAAGGTATCTGCACCCTCATCACACTCACATAACAAGGTATCTGCACCCTCATCACACTCACATAACAAGGTATCTGCACCCTCATCACACTCACATAACAAGGTATCTGCACCCTCATCACACCCACATAACAAGGTATCTGCACCCTCATCACACTCACATAACAAGGTATCTGCATCCTCATCACACTCACATAACAAGGTATCTGCACCCTCATCACACTCACATAACAAGGTATCTGCATCCTCATCACACTCACATAACAAGGTATCTGCACCCTCATCACACTCACATAACAAGGTATCTGCACCCTCATCACACTCACATAACAAGGTATCTGCACCCTCATCACACCCACATAACAAGGTATCTGCACCCTCATCACACTCACATAACAAGGTATCTGCATCCTCATCACACTCACATAACAAGGTATCTGCACCCTCATCACACTCACATAACAAGGTATCTGCACCCTCATCACACTCACATAACAAGGTATCTGCACCCTCATCACACTCACATAACAAGGTATCTGCACCCTCATCACACTCACATAACAAGGTATCTGCATCCTCATCACAATCACATAACAAGGTATCTGCACCCTCATCACACTCACATAACAAGGTATCTGCACCCTCATCACACTCACATAACAAGGTATCTGCACCCTCATCACACTCACATAACAAGGTATCTGCACCCTCATCACACCCACATAACAAGGTATCTGCATCCTCATCACACTCACATAACAAGGTATCTGCACCCTCATCACACCCACATAACAAGGTATCTGCACCTCATCACACTCACATAACAAGGTATCTGCACCCTCATCACACTCACATAACAAGGTATCTGCACCCTCATCACACTCACATAACAAGGTATCTGCACCCTCATCACACTCACATAACAAGGTATCTGCATCCTCATCACACTCACATAACAAGGTATCTGCATCCTCATCACACTCACATAACAAGGTATCTGCACCCTCATCACACTCACATAACAAGGTATCTGCACCCTCATCACACTCACATAACAAGGTATCTGCATCCTCATCACACCTCACATAACAAGGTATCTGCACCCTCATCACACTCACATAACAAGGTATCTGCACCCTCATCACACTCACATAACAAGGTATCTGCACCCTCATCACACTCACATAACAAGGTATCTGCACCCTCATCACACTCACATAACAAGGTATCTGCACCCTCATCACACTCACATAACAAGGTATCTGCACCCTCATCACACTCACATAACAAGGTATCTGCATCCTCATCACACCCACATAACAAGGTATCTGCACCCTCATCACACCCACATAACAAGGTATCTGCACCCTCATCACACTCACATAACAAGGTATCTGCATCCTCATCACATCCACATAACAAGGTATCTGCATCCTCATCACACTCACATAACAAGGTATCTGCACCGTCATCACACTCACATAACAAGGTATCTGCATCCTCATCACACTCACATAACAAGGTATCTGCATCCTCATCACACTCACATAACAAGGTATCTGCACCCTCATCACATCCACATAACAAGGTATCTGCATCCTCATCACACCCACATAACAAGGTATCTGCATCCTCATCACATCCACATAACAAGGTATCTGCATCCTCATCACACTCACATAACAAGGTATCTGCACCCTCATCACACTCACATAACAAGGTATCTGCACCCTCATCACACCCACATAACAAGGTATCTGCATCCTCATCACACTCACATAACAAGGTATCTGCATCCTCATCACACTCACATAACAAGGTATCTGCACCCTCATCACACTCACATAACAAGGTATCTGCATCCTCATCACACTCACATAACAAGGTATCTGCATCCTCATCACACTCACATAACAAGGTATCTGCATCCTCATCACACTCACATAACAAGGTATCTGCACCCTCATCACATCCACATAACAAGGTATCTGCACCCTCATCACACTCACATAACAAGGTATCTGCATCCTCATCACACTCACATAACAAGGTATCTGCACCCTCATCACACTCACATAACAAGGTATCTGCATCCTCATCACACTCACATAACAAGGTATCTGCACCCTCATCACACTCACATAACAAGGTATCTGCACCCTCATCACACTCACATAACAAGGTATCTGCATCCTCATCACATCCACATAACAAGGTATCTGCACCCTCATCACACCCACATAACAAGGTATCTGCACCCTCATCACACTCACATAACAAGGTATCTGCACCCTCATCACACTCACATAACAAGGTATCTGCACCCTCATCACATCCACATAACAAGGTATCTGCATCCTCATCACACTCACATAACAAGGTATCTGCACCCTCATCACACTCACATAACAAGGTATCTGCATCCTCATCACACTCACATAACAAGGTATCTGCACCCTCATCACACCCACATAACAAGGTATCTGCACCCTCATCACACTCACATAACAAGGTATCTGCACCCTCATCACACTCACATAACAAGGTATCTGCATCCTCATCACACTCACATAACAAGGTATCTGCACCCTCATCACACCCACATAACAAGGTATCTGCACCCTCATCACACTCACATAACAAGGTATCTGCATCCTCATCACATCCACATAACAAGGTATCTGCACCCTCATCACACCCACATAACAAGGTATCTGCACCCTCATCACACTCACATAACAAGGTATCTGCACCCTCATCACACTCACATAACAAGGTATCTGCATCCTCATCACACTCACATAACAAGGTATCTGCACCCTCATCACACTCACATAACAAGGTATCTGCACCCTCATCACACTCACATAACAAGGTATCTGCACCCTCATCACACTCACATAACAAGGTATCTGCATCCTCATCACACTCACATAACAAGGTATCTGCATCCTCATCACACTCACATAACAAGGTATCTGCACCCTCATCACACCCACATAACAAGGTATCTGCACCCTCATCACATCCACATAACAAGGTATCTGCACCCTCATCACACCCACATAACAAGGTATCTGCACCCTCATCACACCCACATAACAAGGTATCTGCACCCTCATCACATCCACATAACAAGGTATCTGCACCCTCATCACACTCACATAACAAGGTATCTGCACCCTCATCACACTCACATAACAAGGTATCTGCACCCTCATCACACCCACATAACAAGGTATCTGCATCCTCATCACACTCACATAACAAGGTATCTGCATCCTCATCACACTCACATAACAAGGTATCTGCATCCTCATCACACCCACATAACAAGGTATCTGCACCCTCATCACATCCACATAACAAGGTATCTGCATCCTCATCACACTCACATAACAAGGTATCTGCACCCTCATCACACCCACATAACAAGGTATCTGCACCCTCATCACACTCACATAACAAGGTATCTGCACCCTCATCACACTCACATAACAAGGTATCTGCATCCTCATCACACTCACATAACAAGGTATCTGCACCCTCATCACACCCACATAACAAGGTATCTGCACCCTCATCACACCCACATAACAAGGTATCTGCATCCTCATCACACTCACATAACAAGGTATCTGCACCCTCATCACACTCACATAACAAGGTATCTGCACCCTCATCACACTCACATAACAAGGTATCTGCACCCTCATCACACTCACATAACAAGGTATCTGCACCCTCATCACACTCACATAACAAGGTATCTGCATCCTCATCACACCCACATAACAAGGTATCTGCACCCTCATCACACCCACATAACAAGGTATCTGCACCCTCATCACACTCACATAACAAGGTATCTGCACCGTCATCACACTCACATAACAAGGTATCTGCACCCTCATCACATCCACATAACAAGGTATCTGCACCCTCATCACATCCACATAACAAGGTATCTGCACCCTCATCACACTCACATAACAAGGTATCTGCACCCTCATCACACTCACATAACAAGGTATCTGCATCCTCATCACACCCACATAACAAGGTATCTGCATCCTCATCACACTCACATAACAAGGTATCTGCATCCTCATCACACCCACATAACAAGGTATCTGCATCCTCATCACACTCACATAACAAGGTATCTGCACCCTCATCACACTCACATAACAAGGTATCTGCATCCTCATCACACCCACATAACAAGGTATCTGCATCCTCATCACACCCACATAACAAGGTATCTGCATCCTCATCACACTCACATAACAAGGTATCTGCACCCTCATCACACTCACATAACAAGGTATCTGCATCCTCATCACACTCACATAACAAGGTATCTGCACCCTCATCACACTCACATAACAAGGTATCTGCATCCTCATCACACTCACATAACAAGGTATCTGCACCCTCATCACACTCACATAACAAGGTATCTGCACCCTCATCACACTCACATAACAAGGTATCTGCATCCTCATCACACTCACATAACAAGGTATCTGCACCCTCATCACACCCACATAACAAGGTATCTGCACCCTCATCACACCCACATAACAAGGTATCTGCACCCTCATCACATCCACATAACAAGGTATCTGCATCCTCATCACACTCACATAACAAGGTATCTGCATCCTCATCACACTCACATAACAAGGTATCTGCACCCTCATCACACTCACATAACAAGGTATCTGCATCCTCATCACATCCACATAACAAGGTATCTGCATCCTCATCACATCCACATAACAAGGTATCTGCACCCTCATCACACTCACATAACAAGGTATCTGCACCCTCATCACACCCACATAACAAGGTATCTGCACCCTCATCACACTCACATAACAAGGTATCTGCACCCTCATCACACCCACATAACAAGGTATCTATCTCTGTATCTATCTATCTATGTGTCTATCTATCTATCTGTCTGTCTATCTATCTATCTATCTATCTTTCTATCTATCTATCTATTTATCTATCTCCTCCTTATTTATCCACATTTGATGTGCCCCCTCCTTGCCCGCAGAGCTAGCACTCTCTGTATTACTCCGGTCACACTGAGCATGTGCTAGGCCTCTGTGCCTGCTCCAGCGCCTTATTTGGTATCTGCCGGTGAGTGAACGTAAACAAATTAAACGGTAAAGTAGGACCCTGAAGCCGCCATTCATCATCCGTCGTGTCGAGCAGGAGGTTTGTATACTTTACATGAGATGCAGGCGGTGCAGAGCACCAGGGCACCACTAAATATCCCGTGATTTAGAGTATGCCAGACAGGTCAGGATTTATTATTGCCGTGTGCCTGCAAGGGGTGCTCAGGCTTAAAGGGACGCTGCACTTTGGGAAAAACTTCACATATTTGTGACGTATGTAACTAACAACATTCTCTGCACCCTACAAGGGTCAATGACAAAGCCCAAAATATATATAGTTGTTCAGGGGGATCTGTTCACTTTTATATAAAATATTTACAGATAGCAGAGGCCCCAGTGCTTTGCATCTTCTGCACCAGCAGTAGCTCCTCCACTGCTTGTACCATTACAAATAAGAAGTAACAATCTAATTTAGGATGGATTCACCTCTCTGGGCAGGCCAGACCTGAAATACCAGGCAAGTCCCTTCTGTACTGTACCTGGGTGCTAAGTAGAAATGAGTAACGGATGCACAGTATATATCAGTAACGATAAGGAGGAAAGGAACTAAGGTAAATCATTTAAAGCAAATATATATATATAAAAAATGTCATAAATAAATATAAATATAAACGTATAAATAAATATATAATAAATATTCATATATAAACAGATAAATATATAATAAATAAATATAAATAAATATATAGATAGAGGTGCTGCTGTGAGATCGATGTGCATCGCTGACCCCGTGAGCTCACAATCAGACCCGCCTGCCAACACAAACATGCGACACTTGGCAGCACAGACAGGACCCGCGCGCTCAGATAAGAGGATGACTAATACTATATTTGGTGATAGACATTGGATCAAAGGCAGAAGGAAATCTTCCCAGAGCACAAAGCAGAACATATCATAGATAGGATGAGGGGATGGTGCCTGGAGGCAGCCATGATACAGTTGTCTGAGAAGGAGGGGCGTTTACATTTCTGCTAGACCAGGGCTTGCAGTTAATCGTGCAGGGTAAGGGGTTAAGGTTCCATTGATATCTAATCCATTCACACCTATGTGGTGACAGATAATAACAACCCCTCAGGCTCCTAGCTAACAGGAAGTGAGGCCAGGCAAGATGGAACATTCTGCACAAAAATGAACATTTATATTTAAGATATAAACATATGTACAGAATTAGGCTGATTTAATTATGGGGGGGAAATGACATTTATATAAGTTTGTACATTTGCAGGTTCCTGGCAGATCCTCCCAGCACACAAGGGGTTAGGAGACGGTGGGTGGGGTCAGTGAGTGCAGCTCTCCAGTGACCCCTGCTGGTGTGTACAGAGAAGGCGAGTGATGGAGACACCACAGAATTATTATTACCACTAATATAGTTGTCGTCAGCCGAGTTTGTGTGTAATGCTCGCAAATATTACAAGTTGTGCATGAGGCTTGCATTGCGTGGCAAAGGGAGAGGGAGGGAGGGAGAGGGGGAGAGGGAGAGAAAGGGAGGGAGAGAAGGAGAGAGGACGAAGAAGGAGAGAGGGAGTGGGAGGGAGAGAGGAGAGAAGGAGGGAGAGAGGAAGAGGGAGGGAGTGGGAGGGAGAGAGAGAAGGAGAGGGAGAGAAGGAGAGAGGGAGTGGGAGGGAGAGAGGAGAGAAGGAGGGAGGGAGAGAATAGGAGAGGGGGAGAAGGAGAGAGGGAGTGGGAGGGAGAGAGGAGAGAAGGAGGGAGGGAGAGAAGGAGAGGGAGAGAAGAAGAGAGGACGAAGAAGGAGAGAGGGAGTGGGAGGGAGAGAGGAGAGAAGGAGGGAGAGAGGGAGTGGGAGGGAGAGAGAGAAGGAGAGAGGGGGAAGAAGGAGAGAGGGAGTGGGAGGGAGAGAGGAGAGAAGGAGGGAGGGAGAGAAGGAGAGAGGGGGAGAAGGAGAGAGGGAGTGGGAGGGAGAGAGGAGATGGAGGGAGAGGGAGGGAGAGAAGGAGAAATGAGAGAGACAGAAGGAGAGGAGAGGGAGAGAGAAGGAGGAGTTAGAGGGAGAGTGAAAGGAGAGAGGGAGATAGTGAGAAGGAGAGAGAGAGGGAGAAAGAAGGAGGGAGAGAGTGAAGGAGGGAGGACGCACAGGAGAGACAGAAGGAGGCTGAGAGAGAGAGAGAGATGGAGGGAGAGAGAGAGATAAGGAGGGAAGGAGAGTGAGGAAGGGAGAGAGAGAAGGAGAGAGAGAGAACACACAATATTTAATACAATATTATACCATCATTGTTGCCGGCCAAGTGAAATTCAGTGGCAGCGTCTTCTAGTTCTTAATTCAAAGTATGTGCTGGATATATAGTGTAGCAGCGATATGGATAACGTTATATACACAGTGTAACGGTACCCCCCACACATAGAAGGGGGCGCCCAGGCCGTTTTAGCCGATCCGCCCGTCCAGTGATATAGGGACAGCTATTGCAGGACACCCAATCCCCCAAGAACTGGATCCAAGTGGAATATACTGGAAGCCTTGAGCTGGAACCTCACGAATAGCCGCTAGCAGCTGAACAGGAAAAGCACCCCAAGATGCTTACACTCCTGGCAGTCAGTCTGTAACAGCATACCATGAATTCCCCCAAGCACGAGACATAAGCTCTGTGTTTGAGGGTCAAGCAGTGAACTCACTCCTTTATTAAAACAAAGACATATATAAAAACCATTTCCACATACACAGTAGGGGCAGTGACTACCTTTGGTCAACCCCTAATTACCTATGGCCAATCAGACAGGGTCCCTACGTAGGAACCATGAGACTCCTCCCATGGGCCACCCCCAGGCGTGGCTACTATGCTCATTCTCACCCAGACTGTCCCCGTGGACACTTCCTGTTTCCTCCTGGACTATGCCCCTGGGGAAACCCCATACACTGGCCCTTTGTTCAAGTCCTGGCGACACCCTGTGTTTACCTAATGGGGGGATGGTCAGACTCTGTAACACATTTCTACACATTTTTCATAACTTTAAAAGTATGCATCACATTCACATAAAACATACATTTTCAGAATCAGCATACTCCAAATACAAACATGTGTCAAAATGATACAAATTGGTCCAGTGGTTCAAAAGTTAGATCACAGTCCTTTCTGACCAAATGAAGCATGGCTTTGTAGGGGGAAAGTCAACATGGGCCGTAGTCAAACGGCAGAATGTGGGCAACCAAGCTTCTCCAATTCGCAGTGACGAGACTGATCTCGTCACATCTCTCCCCCTTTCCAAACAGACTAACAGGATATCTGACCTCCTGCCGGTCAGATTCCGGGTTAGTCCAGAAGGCCACCCACAAAACACAATCAACAGTACAGCCCACCCACAATAACTGGTTACTACACCTGGGTAGAGGAGAAACTTGTCCATGTCCAGGTGCCTCACCACGGCTGTGCTGGGCACTGGTAAGCTGCCTTGGTGGGTTGCTGAGTGGGCAGAGACCAGCGGTACTCTGCCCTGGTGCCAGCGCTACCACGGAAGTAGCCTGTTTGGGGCCTGGTTGTAGGGGGGGGAGACCGAGGGTCTGCCCTTTGGCTAAACAGCCCTGTTGCTGGGGGACAGGACCGACCGTCTCTGCCCCTGGTAGCTCAGCCTGTTGCTGGAGAATGGAGTCTGAGCTCTCAATTCCCTGCAGCTCACCCTGACACTGGGGAGGGAGGACGCTACTCTCCTCTCCTTGCAAGGTACACTTCCACTGGGGAGGGGAGACAATGCTCTCCACTCCCTGCACTTCACACTGGCGCTGGGGATCTGGGCTAGCCACCCAGCATCCCTGTAGGGCCGGTGGAGAGACCTCGGTCCCATCTCCACCTGCCGCCTGGGGTTCCTCCCAATAAACCTCTACAATATCTTCCCAGCTGAAGGGGTCTGGGTCTGTCACCTTGTTGTCCTGCTGAGCCTTCCCAATGGAGTGGAAGAGATCTCGGTAGTCCTTCTCCAGTTCCCACTCCAGGGTTGCTAGGTGAACAAGGTCTTGCTCTACCTCATGTGGGTCATCCCAGTCATGCCTAGCCTCCCTCTCATAGAAAATATCCTGAAGTCTGGTCTGCGCAGGGCTCCCGAAGTCAGGATCTCCAAATGACTGCCATAACAACCCAGGACCACCAAACTCCTCTCCCTCTGGCTTGTCATGCTCGGCTGTCCAGGGTATATACTGTGCCATATACCACCAGAGCGCCTGGTAGGCATCCTCCAGCCATAGCTCCTGCCATGCACGGAGCTTTAGTTCCTCCACCCATTCCTCAAGGGGCTGCTCTCCCAGGAAGGGCATGCGCAGGGCCACTTGCTTCTGCAACCGCTGCTCTTCACTGGGGAGACTCTCACCCCGCTGGTATTGTACATTATCCAGGGCCTGGTACCAGATGCCTTTTCTTAATGCATCCCGGCCATCCAGGTCCTCATCTTCGTATAGCACTGCTGGTTCCATTCTGCTGCTTTTAGGGTCGCTGTGCTGGGACATGCGTTGCCCCCAACTTGTAAATCCACAGAATGGTGTCTCCTGTAGCTGTCCTTCTGGCTGTGGGAACAATTCCGCCGCTTGCCACCAGTGTAACGGTACCCCCCACACATAGAAGGGGGGGGCCCAGCACCCCCCAAGAACTGGATCCAAGGGGAATATACTCCAAGCCTGCAACTGGAACCTCACGAATAGCCGCTAGCAGCTGAACAGGAAAAGCACCCCCAAGATGCCCACACTCCTGGCAGTCAGTCTGCAACAGCATCCCATGAATTCCCCCAAGCACGAGACACAAGCTCTGTGTTTGAGGGTCAAGCAGTGAACTCTCTCCTTTATTAAAACAAAGACATATATAAAAAAAACATTTCCACATACACCGTAGGGGCAGTGACTACCTTTGGTCAACCCCTAATTACCTATGGCCAATCAGACAGGGTCCCTACGTAGGAACCATGAGACTCCTCCCATGGGCCACCCCCAAGCGTGGCTACTATGCTCATTCTCACCCAGACTGTCCCCGTGGACACTTCCTGTTTCCTCCTGGACTATGCCCCTGGGGAAACCCCATACACTGGCCCTTTGTTCAAGTCCTGGCAACACCCTGTGTTTACCTAATGGGGGGATGGTCAGAATCTGTGACACATTTCTACACATTTTTCATAACTTTAAAAGTATGCATCACATTCACATAAAACATACATTTTCAGAATCAGCATACTCCAAATACAAACATGTGTCAAAATGATACAAATTGGTCCAGTGGTTCAAAAGTTAGATCACAGTCCTTTCTGACCAAATGAAGCATGGCTTTGTAGGGGGAAAGTCAACATGGGCCGTAGTCAAACGGCAGAATGTGGGCAACCAAGCTTCTCCAATTCGCAGTGACGAGACTGATCTCGTCACATCTCTCCCCCTTTCCAAACAGACTAACAGGATATCTGACCTCCTGCCGGTCAGATTCCGGGTTAGTCCAGAAGGCCACCCACAAAACACAATCAACAGTACAGCCCACCCACAATAACTGGTTACTACACCTGGGTAGAGGAGAAACTTGTCCATGTCCAGGTGCCTCACCACGGCTGTGCTGGGCACTGGTAAGCTGCCTTGGTGGGTTGCTGAGTGGGCAGAGACCAGCGGTACTCTGCCCTGGTGCCAGCGCTACCACGGAAGTAGCCTGTTTGGGGACTGGTTGTAGGGGGGGGAGACCGACAGTCTCCCCTTTGGCTAAACAGCCCTGTTGCTGGGGGACAGGACCGACCGTCTCTGCCCCTGGTAGCTCAGCCTGTTGCTGGAGAATGGAGTCTGAGCTCTCAATTCCCTGCAGCTCACCCTGACACTGGGGAGGGAGGACGCTACTCTCCTCTCCTTGCAAGGTACACTTCCACTGGGGAGGGGAGACAATGCTCTCCACTCCCTGCACTTCACACTGGCGCTGGGGATCTGGGCTAGCCACCCAGCATCCCTGTAGGGCCGGTGGAGAGACCTCGGTCCCATCTCCACCTGCCGCCTGGGGTTCCTCCCAATAAACCTCTACAATATCTTCCCAGCTGAAGGGGTCTGGATCTGGGTCTGTCACCTTGTTGTCCTGCTGAGCCTTCCCAATGGAGTGGAAGAGATCTCGGTAGTCCTTCTCCAGTTCCCACTTCAGGGTTGCTAGGTGAACAAGGTCTTGCTCTACCTCATGTGGGTCATCCCAGTCATGCCTAGCCTCCCTCTCATAGAAAATATCCTGAAGTCTGGTCTGCGCAGGGCTCCCGAAGTCAGGATCTCCAAATGACTGCCATAACAACCCAGGACCACCAAACTCCGCTCCCTCTGGCTTGTCATGCTCGGCTGTCCAGGGTATATACTGTGCCATATGCCACCAGAGCGCCTGGTAGGCATCCTCCAGCCATAGCTCCTGCCATGCACGGAGCTTTAGTTCCTCCACCCATTCCTCAAGGGGCTGCTCTCCCAGGAAGGGCATGCGCAGGGCCACTTGCTTCTGCAACCGCTGCTCTTCACTGGGGAGACTCTCACCCCGCTGGTATTGTACATTATCCAGGGCCTGGTACCAGATGCCTTTCCTTAATGCATCCCGGCCATCCAGGTCCTCATCTTCGTATAGCACTGCTGGTTCCATTCTGCTGCTTTTAGGGTCGCTGTACTGGGACATGCGTGGCCCCCAACTTGTAAATCCACAGAATGGTGTCTCCTGTAGCTGTCCTTCTGGCTGTGGGAACAATTCCGCCGCTTGCCACCAGTGTAACGGTACCCCCCACACATAGAAGGGGGCGCCCAGCACCCCCCAAGAACTGGATCCAAGGGGAATATACTCCAAGCCTGCAACTGGAACCTCACGAATAGCCGCTAACAGCTGAACAGGAAAAGCACCCCCAAGATGCCCACACTCCTGGCAGTCAGTCTGCAACAGCATCCCATGAATTCCCCCAAGCACGAGACACAAGCTCTGTGTTTGAGGGTCAAGCAGTGAACTCTCTCCTTTATTAAAACAAAGACATATATAAAAAAAACATTTCCACATACACCGTAGGGGCAGTGACTACCTTTGGTCAACCCCTAATTACCTATGGCCAATCAGACAGGGTCCCTACGTAGGAACCATGAGACTCCTCCCATGGGCCACCCCCAGGCGTGGCTACTATGCTCATTCTCACCCAGACTGTCCCCGTGGACACTTCCTGTTTCCTCCTGGACTATGCCCCTGGGGAAACCCCATACACTGGCCCTTTGTTCAAGTCCTGGCCCCCTGTGTTTACCTAATGGGGGATGGTCAGAATCTGTGACACATTTCTACACATTTTTCATAACTTTAAAAGTATGCATCACATTCACATAAAACATACATTTTCAGAATCAGCATACTCCAAATACAAACATGTGTCAAAATGATACAAATTGGTCCAGTGGTTCAAAAGTTAGATCACAGTCCTTTCTGACCAAATGAAGCATGGCTCCCATGTCTTTGTAGGGGGAAAGTCAACATGGGCCGTAGTCAAACGGCAGAATGTGGGCAACCAAGCTTCTCCAATTCGCAGTGACGAGACTGATCTCGTCACACACAGTATCGCAAAGCAGCCCCTAGTGACCGGACATTCCTGGTGTTGTTGGTGTAAGTGTTACTGTCTTTGCTGTTGTGCATTTAAATGCCCATTCCTCTTGGAGGGAAAGCACATCATTATCTGATTTAATTACCTTGCACAACTTCGTGTCATGAGCAAAAATGGAGACACCACACTCCAATCCTACCTCTAAGTCATTAATAAATATGTTAAAAAGGAGAGGACCTAATACTGAACCCTGAGGAACCCCACTTACCACATTAGTCCAATCGGAGTATGTTCCATTTACAACAACCCTTTGCTTCCTGTCTTTTAGCCAGCTCTCAATCCATGAGCAGATATTTACTGCAATTCCTGTATCCCTTCGTTTGCCCAATAGTCTGCCATGTGGCACTGTATCAAAAGCCTTTGCAAAATCCAAAAAGACTACATCCACTGAGTTGCCTTGATCCAGGTTCCTACTAACCTCCTCATAGAAACTAATTAGATTTGTTTGACATGACCTATCCCTCATAAATCCATGTTGGCTCCTACTTATAATCCTGTTCAAATAGACATATTCTTGTATATTATCCCTTATTAAACCTTCTAAAAGCTTCCCCACTACAGAAGTGAGGCTCACTGGTCTATAATTCCCCGGATTTGCTCTTGCTCCCTTTTTAAATATAGGTATCACATCAGCTTTTCTCCAGTCATCTGGTAGAGACCCTGTGTTGAGTGAATCTTGATAGATTAAATATAATGGTTTGGCTATTACAGAACCCAGTTCCCTTAGTACCCTTGGATGTATTCCATCAGGACCCGGGGCTTTATTAACATTTATTTTTTCCAACCGCTTTTGGATTACTTCCTGTGTTAACCAATTATTTGGCAAAGGTAGTGTAGCCCCATTATGTTGCGGTGTCCCAACCACTGGTACCTCCCTTGTGTATACCGAAGAAAAGAACCTATTTAGCTCATCTGCCTGTTCCTGATCACTAATTACCAGACTGTGTCACATTGTAATGTTCCTATAGCTTCCTTCCTCGCCTTCTTCCCAGTAATATACTTATACACATGTTTAGGGTTAGTCTTACTCTCCATTACATATAACTTGCCATTTTCTATTTTAGCCAGTCTAATAGCCCTTTTGCTGCCTTGTTGATTTCCTTGTACTCCCGTAAAGCAGTCTCTGTCCCCTCTTGTTTGTATAATTTAAATGCCTGTTTTTTACTCCGTATCTTGATCTTTAAATCATTGTTAAGCCACATTGGCTGGGATTTACTCCTTTTACTTTTATTCCCACACGGTATATGCCGATGTTTATGTATATTTAGTAAGGATTTAAATGTTGTCCATTTATGTTCAGTGTTTTTACCTATCAGTTCTCTGTCCCAGTCTATACTTTGTATCTCTGCCCTTAGACCGTTACAATCTGCCCTTATTATATGCAACTAGCGAATTGCCCGTCAAAAAATGACGGCAATGAAATTGTAAGTGAGCTAATGCTGTTTAGTGTGTAATAATGAAATATATAATACATTAATAAATGAATATACTTTACCTATTGTGAAGCATTGTGTTGAAGAGCTGACAATCTGTTTTGATGTTGCTGCAGCATTAGTGGTGTGGAGCTGCTGTGTAAGCGTCATGAACGTGTGCAGTGTAATACTGTGCGTGCACGAGACGAAACCGTTAGCGTACTCATGTACTTCCGCATTGGCGTAAAATGGCGGGTAATGTGTGGTCTGCGTCTTAGCGGATTATCCGTAGGTCTTTTGTGGTGTTTTGCGAGTTTGTTGTGGTGTTTTGCGTGTTTAGAGTGCTGTAGCCTCGTTTTCGTTTTGTTCGGCGGCCATTTTTTCTTTTGCTTAGAGAATTTTTCAGTGTCTAAACTCTTTTATTTTGATTTACAAGGTCCTGGATGCTCCCTCTTGCTGTAGGTAAGGTTTTTATGTATGTGTTGTGTGTATTTATTGTTTTAAATGTTGTAATGTTCGCGAGTTGCGTCCGAGTGTTGCGAGGTCGTAATGTGTGCTAACGTGTCTCGTATGTTGTTTGCGTTCCGAGGTAAAGTTTGCGAGGGTCGCAGTTGGTGTGTCGTGTTCTTTGCTGGTATACAATTTGAAAAATTGTTTTGGCCATTCAGGAGGAAGTAAAGACTGAAACATTTGTATCACAATCTGGCAGTTGCGACCTGTTTCTTTTCTCTTTGCCTGTCTCCTTATGGGAAATGTCAGCCGTGACCGCACCAAACATCATTTCCTTTAGAGGTCACACACTGTACCCTGCAGGGTACACTTTATATAAGCTTCCTAGGGGTGTGCATATCAGTATCTAGCATGTAAATATGTAAGTACATTCAACTTTTTAATATAATACATAGTAGCTGTTTATTAGGAAACATTTGAAACCCAGGAAACTTTCATATCCCTATAATGATTTATAAAAGTAATATTTAAAGAATAGGTTATTGTCGTCCAATTGAGTGTTTGTCTCCGCCCTGGTAAGGTCATCACAGGAAAAAAGGGAGGTTTGGCTGAGACAGGTCTAACAGGTTTTAAGAATAATCTGATTAGATAAGACATCAAACAATGATTTATAATAATTTAATGTTTGATTTTACTTTTTTAAATGCAATAACTGTACGCTACAAAATAACTTCCACACGTCGTACGAGTAACACACAGACCCCCCCCACACACACACACACACACACACACACACTTACATCAGCTACTGCCACACACTGCCATCTTGCACCTGTCACCATACCATTACCTTATAGATTGTAAGCTCTTCTGAGTATGAGAATAACAAAATAGGAAATGTAATTTATATAAAATAAAAATAGGAAACTATTTATAATACTGGAACGCTGCTGCAATGAAAAGTTCTAGGGTCAGACGTGGAAAACAAGCCCTGTTATGATGGACATGGGTAAAATATAAGTTACTATGAAGGGGTGCCTCCTGTTTGGAAGGTGCAGAAAATGGACTAAACCCCTGTAGTAAACTGAATAATAATGACACTCCTCCAGAGGGTGAATACGAAGTCTATACACAAATATATATTATACAGAGAAGTCTATAATACCCAGCAGAACGTTCCTATTCCATCTAATAAGTAGAATGGTCCCATAATGGTAAATATATAAATATCCCATGTCCCATCTAATAAGAATGGATAATAAATTAGTTTTAGTAATATGCGGAATGTGACTAATGCCCCAAACACATCATCCAGGACAAAAAGGTGTAAAATATAAAATATAACTTATAATAACATGGAGCTGCTGGAGATTTACAGACAAAGCGCCACATTCAGCAGCCCCCGCGTCCCCCCCTGATAAATTCCCCCACCCCCCTTCATACTCAGTCTCCTTGTCAACTGCAACGACCCCTTTCCCACTTTAGTAGATCTTCCCAAGAGATTCCCCTAAAATGCCAGTTTATAGGTTGTTCCCCATAAACCTCAGCACATCATGTTTATTAACACTTAAAGGGCCACTGAAATAATTTGTCTTTGATATATCTGATAGAAGGCTTTTAAAAAGTTGAACAGTGTGTTTCTTGTTTGAAAATTAAGCTCCTGGAGCAGAATAAACTGCTTTCAATGTACGGCTGTCTTTGGGAATTGTATCCCCGTCAGCCAATGGGCAGCTGTATGAGTCGTAAGTGTCTGCCAATCAGATCTAGCGTCGTGAATACTGCCTGCGCACACATAGGAGTTTCCGGTGGCATTTCCTGAAACTAAATTTAAACAACTTTAACCAAATATTTTTTCATAATGTTTAAAACTTACTATGGTAAATCCATAATAGACATTTTTGCATTCTGTGCCCCTTTAACAACACTGAACGTATTCCTTACAACAAATCCTGTTATTTCCAAAAATAAAACATTCCAGATAGAAAGTTTAATAAAAATGACTTTATTCAAAAAATAATAATAACCAACACGATGCCAATTAGTTTCCATTTTAAATACATTTACGTTAAGGCAGATCTTGTTTCTATCGGCATGCTGGCCCCATACACCCCGAATGGGAGTCTCACGTACAGACCCAAAATGAAAATATTAACTCCTTAATGTTTTGTGGACGCAGTGCAGGCAGATAGTCCACTTTCGGTCTCCATCTTTTTCAGTACACGGTAACATGAAGTCTACAGGGCGTCAAACAAGGTTTCAGCAGGCGACGCGTATTTGCGATGAGCAAAATCTGCAGAGGTGCTGAGCTACCAGGGCGGGTGGTAACGGCGTCCTTCCGCTCGGATTGGCTGCTCAACCTGGTAAAGACAACAACAACTTTTAGAAACATCTCGAAGTCCATTTAAGTCCACAAAATTATTGTATTTAATAGTATGCGCTAATGAAGAACATGACTTGATAAAGTGTGTAATGTTGGACAAAGACATTTTGCCCTTGTTTCTAACCATGGATTCATATATGATCTCTATTCAGTTCTGGTGAACTACTGCCACGTAACATAACAGAACTTCATAGAAAAGTAAGCCACAGCAGGATAAACCACCCAAAGCTACAGCTAAATGTAAGATTTTCTTCATAAATGCTTTTATGCTCTTGGCTTACACAGTTGCTTATATTGTTGGCTTGTTACTACATACTTCCGCCTGCCTTTAAGATTTTTGCCTCCATTTTCTTATTAGTACATTAAAAACATATTAAAAACATATTGATAAATACAATGTGTAATAAGAGGCTGGATGATTCTACAGCATCTTACTGGAAATCCTGAGAAGGAACCCGTAATACTGACTATTTCTTATTCCTTGGTTTGAGCTCCTCGGCCGCATTGCGCAGGAAGATGTAATTCTTCTTTTGAGGATTATAAAACTCATGTCCCTGCGGAAAAGAAACAAAAAGCACATGAGATAATGTCCCAGGACCGATAAACACAGCACCTCGGCCCGGCGTGCCCACCCACCTTGGACCAATCATAGCTGGAGGAATAGGCGAAGATGTTCCCGTTGTGATTGAAGCAGCAGGCGGATATAGGCTGGTCCAGTTGCTCCGACGTCTTCAGTTTAGTTCGTGCATCTTTGTCCCAGAAGCTGAAACGCCCGTCAGAGCCAACGGTGGCCAGAGTGCCATGGACAGGGTGGAACGCGATGCCATTCACCTGAGAGGGATGGCGGCATAATACAGGGCTATCATGGCACTGGTCATACAATGTATGCTACTTGGTTTTAGATTATTCAAATCATATTTGATAAAAGTAAGAAATAAGTCAGCTCCAAATACTACTAATTTATTGCAAAAATAACAATCACTCCCTTGGAAATCTTTTGCCAATCCCCACAGTAAAAAAACATATACTAATTATACACATTTACATCAAATATAGAATAAATATGTCTTCAGATAAAAACAGTATAAAAATAATAATAAAGTGAATTATTTATTTATTTTTAGAAAATTAAATAAGGTCATTAATATAAGGTCATCTTATTCTCCAAAATAATTGAGCATTAAATGATTGGCATGATTTGAGTTCAACCATGGGGGCCGGATATTTTACATTTTATCTTCTAAAGTAAATGAAAACTAGACCAGGGCTTTCCATGTTGTTCATGTTGGTGACACTTTTTAGACATGCATGATTTCGAGACACAGTAATTCGGATAACGAGAGAGATACGCACACATAAATAAATTGTGTTTTGGCGCCACACCCTCACATTGCGGCCGACACCAACGTCTCGTGACGCACATTTTGGAAGCTTTGAACTAGACAGTAGATAAGGCTGACAGGAAACTTACAGCGTAGATGTCCTGAGGAGCCGTAGTGTTTGTCCCATTGGATCGGTGGCATTTAAATGTGAAGTTATCTTTGGCTCTAGAATACAAACCAAGTGATTATACAAAGGAAGACTCTACAAGACCCACAGACTGAGACCCGCGTCGCCCCAATACTTACGGGTTTGGGGGGTTGATGTAATGGATGGCGACCCTTCCTTCTATACTCCCCAAGGCAAAGCCAGTGGGTTTGTTCTGTTTGTCTTTAAATATGGCCACACAGCGATGCTGGAACATGGAGATTGGAAAGATTATGTGGGTGCAGAATACAACATAACGTTCAATTTGAGTCCTGTCTAACCAATCTATGGGACCATATCTTACAGGGGAAATATCAGGAAGCTGCACTGTGGGAAGGGATAGCAGTGCTGGAAGAGAGAGGGCAAGAAGCTGTGGGAAGGGATAGCAGTGCTGGAAGAGAGAGGGCAAGAAGCTGTGGGAAGGGATAGCGGTGTGCTGGAAGTGAGGGGGCAAGAAGCTGTGGGAAGGGATAGCGGTGTGCTGGAAGTGAGGGGGCAAGAAGCTGTGGGAAGGGATAGCGGTGCTGGAAGAGAGGGGGCAAGAAGCGGTGGGAAGGGATAGCGGTGCTGGAAGAGAGGGGGCAAGAAGCTGTGGGAAGGGATAGCGGTGCTGGAAGAGAGGGGGCAAGAAGCGGTGGGAAGGGATAGCGGTGCTGGAAGAGAGAGGGCAAGAAGCTGTGGGAAGGGATAGCGGTGCTGGAAGAGAGGGGGCAAGAAGCTGTGGGAAGGGATAGCGGTGCTGGAAGAGAGAGGGGGCAAGAAGCTGTGGGAAGGGACAGCGGTGCTGGAAGAGAGGGGGCAAGAAGCTGTGGGAAGGGACAGCGGTGCTGGAAGAGAGAGGGGGCAAGAAGCTGTGGGAAGGGACAGCGGTGCTGGAAGAGAGGGGGCAAGAAGCTGTGGGAAGGGATAGCGGTGCTGGAAGAGAGAGGGGGCAAGAAGCTGTGGGAAGGGATAGCGGTGCTGGAAGAGAAGCTGTGGGAAGGGACAGCGGTGCTGGAAGAGAGGGGGCAAGAAGCTGTGGGAAGGGACAGCGGTGCTGGAAGAGAGGGGGCAAGAAGCTGTGGGAATGGACAGCGGTGCTGGAAGAGAGGGGGCAAGAAGCTGTGGGAAGGGACAGCGGTGCTGGAAGAGAGGGGGCAAGAAGCTGTGGGAAGGGATAGCGGTGCTGGAAGAGAGGGGGCAAGAAGCTGTGGGAAGGGATAGCGGTGCTGGAAGAGAGGGGGCAAGAAGCTGTGGGAAGGGATAGCGGTGCTGGAAGAGAGGGGGCAAGAAGCTGTGGGAAGGGACAGCGGTGCTGGAAGAGAGAGGGCAAGAAGCTGTGGGAAGGGATAGCGGTGCTGGAAGAGAGGGGGCAAGAAGCTGTGGGAAGGGACAGCGGTGCTGGAAGAGAGAGGGGGCAAGAAGCTGTGGGAAGGGACAGCGGTGCTGGAAGAGAGGGGGCAAGAAGCTGTGGGAAGGGACAGCGGTGCTGGAAGAGAGGGGGCAAGAAGCTGTGGGAAGTGATAGCGGTGCTGGAAGAGAGGGGGCAAGAAACTGTGGGAAGGGATAGCGGTGCTGGAAGAGAGGGGGCAAGAAGCTGTGGGAAGGGACAGCGGTGCTGGAAGAGAGGGGGCAAGAAGCTGTGGGAAGGGACAGCGGTGCTGGAAGAGAGGGGGCAAGAAGCTGTGGGAAGGGATAGCGGTGCTGGAAGAGAGGGGGCAAGAAGCGGTGGGAAGGGATAGCGGTGCTGGAAGAGAGAGGGCAAGAAGCTGTGGGAAGGGATAGCGGTGCTGGAAGAGAGGGGGCAAGAAGCTGTGGGAAGGGATAGCGGTGCTGGCAGAGAGAGGGGGCAAGAAGCTGTGGGAAGGGACAGCGGTGCTGGAAGAGAGGGGGCAAGAAGCTGTGGGAAGGGACAGCGGTGCTGGAAGAGAGGGGGCAAGAAGCTGTGGGAAGGGACAGCGGTGCTGGAAGAGAGGGGGCAAGAAGCTGTGGGAAGGGACAGCGGTGCTGGAAGAGAGGGGGCAAGAAGCTGTGGGAAGTGATAGCGGTGCTGGAAGAGAGAGGGCAAGAAACTGTGGGAAGGGACAGCGGTGCTGGAAGAGAGGGGGCAAGAAGCTGTGGGAAGGGACAGCGGTGCTGGAAGAGAGAGGGGGCAAGAAGCTGTGGGAAGGGATAGCGGTGCTGGAAGAGAGGGGGCAAGAAGCTGTGGGAAGGGACAGCAGTGCTGGAAGAGAGGGGGCAAGAAGCTGTGGGAATGGATAGCGGTGCTGGAAGAGAGGGGGCAAGAAGCTGTGGGAAGGGATAGCGGTGCTGGAAAAGAGAGGGGGCAAGAAGCTGTGGGAAGGGATAGCGGTGCTGGAAGAGAGGGGGCAAGAAGCTGTGGGAAGGGATAGCGGTGCTGGAAGAGAGGGGGCAAGAAGCTGTGGGAAGGGATAGCGGTGCTGGAAGAGAGAGGGGGCAAGAAGGCAATTACTTTTGTAGAAGCGCAGTCTCAGGGTCAATATACATGTAGGTAGATGGGAGTAATCTAGTCCTGTACCAACACCTAATATTCTTCCTGATGGAAGATATAATCATTTGCATGTTCCCTTTTCATTACCGATTCATTAAGAGAATTTGCTAAAAAATAATAGTTGGATGCATTATATTATTATTATTTTAAGTTTAATAAAAGTTAATTCTTTCCCCAATATCTACATCATGTAACATAAAGAGTACTTATATTTTATATGTGTTTTATTTTTGTTTTAATACTATAAACATTACAATCTTGATCAGTGTGCCAACTAAATGTCTGTATAGGTGACAAAAATCAACTATACATAAATACTCTATTAAAACCTACAATATGACCCAAAACCCATCAGTGATGCTATTAACATGTCGGCCCACAGTGATGGCGGTACCGGATGTAATGCCCACCTGTAGTACTGGCCATATCACATTACCTGGTGCTTAAGGGGCGAGTCCACCCTCCGGAACTCAGACGGTTGATTTTCCAGCTGATAAACAATTAACCCTCGATCTGCAGTGGCCACGACTGCCATGGGAAAAACCTAAAGAAACCAATGTAGATATAGATTACTGTGAGGTAAAGTATCAGAAACAGGATTGCAGATGGTGCCAAAGTACACACAAATGTAAAGGGGAAAAAAAAAACATACATTACATTTATACACATACGTATGTGTAATATATATATATATATATATATATATAGATCTATACAGGAAGGATCTTAACAGCAGTGATGACCTCAGTAGTTTGTCCAATGAGTTGGAGCCAAATATCGCGGAGAGCGAAGTGAGATGGGCTCTAGGATGACTTACTGCTAACAAGGCTGCAGGAGTTGATGGAATCCCAATTGAACTATTCAAAGTTCTCCAGGATTAAGCGGTGAAAGTGTTACTTGTCTTAAGCTAACACATTTGGAAAACTCAAAAATGGCCAATAGACTGGAAAAGGTCAGTCTACATCCCAATCCCAAAAAAAGACAGTGCCAGAGAGTGCTCCAATTATCGAACAATTGCACTCATTTCACATGCTAGCAAGATAATGCTTAAAAGCTCGACTCCAACAAATTATAGACCAGGAACTACCAGATGTGCAAGCTGGGTTCCACAGAGGAAGAGGCACAAGAGATCAAATTGCCAATATCTGCTGGATAATAGAAAAAGCAAGAGCGTTCCAGGAATACATTTACTTCTGCTTCATAGACTATTCTAAAGCCTTTGACTGTGTGGATCCCAAAAAAATTTGGTATGTCCTTAAAGAGATGGGAGTACCAGATCATCTCATCCTCCTCCTATTGAATCTGTATGTCGACCAAGAAGCCACGGTCAGAACCAAACATGGGACAACAGAATGGTTCAAGATCAGAAAAGGAGCGCGACAAGGTTGTATATCGTCACCTTATTTATTCAACTTAAATGCAGAATACGTCATGCGTAAGGCTGGACTGGATGAGTCCAAAGCCGGAATCAGTATTGCTGGAAGGAATATTAAGAACCTCAGATACGCTGATGATACAACTCTGATGGCTGAAAGTGAGGAGGAGCTACTGAGGGTAAAAGAAGAGAGTGCAGAGGCTGGCCTGCTGCTCAATGTTAAAAAGACGAAGATCATGGCAAACGGCAATCTCACTTCTTGGCAAATAGACGGGGAAGAAGTAGAAGCAGCAACAGATGTTTTTTTCCTTGGATCCAAGATCTCTGCAGATGGTGACTGTAGTCATGAAATTAAAAGACGTTTGCTTCTGGGGAGGAAAGCTATGGCAAGCTTAGACAAGCTATTAAAAGATCAAGCTAGTAAAAAGTAAAGATATTAAACTATCAAAAAAGTTAAAACTAGTAGTAACATACGGATGCGAGAGCTGGACCATAAAGAAGTCTGAGCGCGGTAAAATTGACGCCTTTGAATTGTGGTGTTGAAGAAGATTGCTTAGAGTCCCTTGGACTGCAAGAAGATACAATAAGTCAATATTTCAGGAAATCAAGACAAACTGTTCACTAGAAGTTATGATCATGAGGCTGAAGCTCAAATATTTTGGCCATTTAATGAGACGGCAGGATTCTCCTAATGCTGGGAAAGATTGAAGGCACAAGAAGAAGGGGGCGACAGAGGTGGAGATGGATAGATGAGGTCACTGAAGCAATGCACTTGATGGAGCTCAGAGGGACAGTGACTGAGAGATGCACCTGGCGTGCTGTGGTCCATAGAGTCACGGAGAGTCAGAAGCGACTAAACAACAACAACAAAGTGTATACATGTTCTTTTAAACAACTGGTCATTTGAGGATTCCTCTTCGGGCTCTCTTGTGATCTCTGACAGTTCTCAGTTGCCGACAAAACTGCTATAACTTTTAGATGTGACAAACATATTAGCCCCTTCTGGGTCACTACCTTGTCATGGTGAAGAGTCTTGTGTATCTCAATGAAGCTGCAAGCTATACCATGTAGGGTCACCAAGATGGGCAGGTCATACATACTCACTCTGAGAAAACACGCAGTCACTTACCACATCCGCGCAGTAAGCTCGCTCCGGTAACGGTAGATTCATCAGCGGGTTTGGAGAACGCGTGTCCCAAAACTAAAGAAGATAATAGAACAAAGTTAGCGAGAAGGTTTACAGTACCAGTCATGGCGCCAATAGGGCAGATTCAAGTAATATGTTTCCCGTGAGGATAAACAAATAATATCAAGTCGTGGAAATCAACACACAAAGTTATATATCTGTATTCTAGATCACCTGACACATATTGCACTACAACTGTGTACCCATGTTTACTTTATATTAAAGATGTAAGAAATGCCCAGGGTTATACCTTCAAAGTCTTGTCCCAACTGCCAGTCATGATACAACTGTAATTTGGTGCCTTTATCCAATGGACGGTCTTTATAGGGGCATCATGCTGGTGAGAGGACAAAGAAAGTTATTCGTTACATTGCACGAGCAAGCACTTTTTATTAAAAACAGCAACTTCTGATAAAAATCAAACATTATCTAATCACATCACCAAATTATATCACAAAGGCCGACAGAATCACAGAGCTGAAGTGGAGCGCTCGGCGCATGCTTCAATCCATACACCCCGGGGTTACTTGCTGATAATAAACTATGGTCACGGAAGTAAGGACATTTAAATAAAAGGTCTGTTTTGCAAAGAAGACACCAACTATGAACATAATAATGAAAGGAGCGAGTGAGTTTTTAAACATACTTTTTAAAGCAGAATGTGTTGGTGTAATTAAAAGTGTGTTTCATAAAATGTTTTCATTAGCAAGTCATTGGTTCTAAATCAATTCATTAAACTTATTTTTAAATTGACTAATGAATTTATATCATATGATTGATAAATATAAAGAAGTACATTAAACTAAAAAAACAAAAACAAGTGGAAGGCAGGGGATTTAAACAATCTTAATAATGGAATTCTTGCCACTTCACCAAACTCTGCCCGAAGATTTGGTGTAAATCTATAATACGAGTAACCGTTAGAGTCCAGACTTATTGAAAAAGACAGCTGTAAAAATATTTAATATTCAATAGAATATTAAAGGGACATGACATCAATGCGGCTCTACACCAAACCAAGTGAGATAACCTCCTGGAAGTCTATAGTTTGTGCAAATGTCACAGTGTTATGTTGTTTTTTATATCAAACAGTTTTGCAATAAATCACTCATAAATCAGGTTATATTTTTTCCCCTTACTCTGTGATTGGTTGGCTTCAGCTCATGCTTTGTGTGTGAGAGAGATTGCGCCTGATTATAACAATATTACTGATAATTTCCTTTCATGATCTCAGGAGTTTGGGAACTCTACAACAATAAGGTGCAGTAGGCCCGAGCATGTCTTACCTGTGCTATTTGTATGGATTGGTTACTGTTCAGGTCCCACATTTTGGCAGTTTTATCACATGACGCTGTAAACACTTTGCTTCCATCCTTTAAATAAAATAAAGAAATAAAGAAATAAATAAATAGAAAGAAAGAAGACTACATGAAGTCATGATACCTGACTCTATGAAGGGACATGGAGAGTTCCTGGAGGTTACCAGATATATAATATACCTGTGTTTTTCTTTTTTACTTTTATGTACTTTATTTTAAGAAGTGATTAATAGCTATGTTTTTTCTGCATAAAATAGTACAAATATTCCTTTGCATGGGTCTGCCCTCTGCAGACGCAGACTCTGTATGGCTGGATGTGTAGTGTAGAGTCACTGACAGGCTAAGACACTACACAGCACATCCAGCCCTACAAAGTCTGTAACTGCATACACTGCAGTGGGCAGACCCTACCATTTTGATCATGCTCAATTTGGCATGAAAGGTTTCTTTGAGATCCTCACTTGTCTTGAAGACATCTCTTGATTTACTTATTGTTATCTTCTATCTCTTACATTGCTCCTTATAGAATGTCTCCTCGTCTCTTCTTGCTATTCTCTGGATTTCTGCATACAGTTGAACAAATCTTTTCCTCTCTCCACAGCCTATCACTTCCCTTCTGTCCTGGGCTACTTACAAAGCCTCACCAGACAGCCAGTTTCCCTTCCTTGTTTTCTTCCCTTTGCAGATATTCCTTGTTGCTACTTTCTGGACATTGTCACAAACTTCAGTCCAAAGTTCTTCAGGCAACGGGAGCCTTTCACATATAGTTGCCAAATGCGGTAAAGCAATGGAAAATATGGGGCCTCTGGTAAAATCATATAGGAGGATTTGGGAAAAAGAGCTGAAGAAATTCTGGCCAGTAAATACCGGGATTAATTCCTTTAGAGATGTAGAGAAATCAATCAATAATTCTTCCTATAGGGAATTGTTTTTTAAAATTATCCAACGTTGGCCCCTATCACCAGGGGAAATACAATTCTACTAGATCGCCTATATGTTGGAAGGGATGTGGAGGCTCTTATACACATTGCTAGAAGTGGAGAATTACAAATAGGATGGGCCTTGTCTAATCTATAAAAGGGAAAAATCTATCTACTAAATGGACACCCTGAGATATATATATATGGAAGTATTACAACCTGAATGTAAACAAGCAATTTGGAGTTGCAGATCTGGTGGATATACCCCCTTATACTACATAGGTAACCCATATATTAAATGAGGTTCTAATATTTGCTACTGATATTAAAGTGTAATTACATGAATGTATGTATTGTACGAATGTATAATTGTTGGTCTTCAAATAATGCATCTTGTTGTCTTTTTATTCTTGTGTCTGTTGATGATATTTGTATTTTTTCCTATTTGTGAAAACAATAAAAAAAAGAAAATAAGTTCTTCAGGCATTTTATCTTCCACGTCTAGTCCCTTAAATCTATTCTTTACCTCCTCTGCATATTCACTGATGATTTTCCCTCTTTTCTTCAGTTTATTTCTGACCTTTGCAGTAAGAAGCTCGTGGTCTGAGCCACAGTCGGCTCCAGGTCTTGTTTTTGCTGACTGTATAGAGATCCGCCATCTTTGGCTACAAAGTATATAGTCAGTCTGATTTCTATATTGTCCATTTGATGATGTCCATGTGTAGAGTAATATCTGAGGACATTGTAAGAGGTGTTTGCTCTAACTAGGAGAATTATACTAATATCTAACCTGCATCATTTTGTATTCCAAGGCTAAACATACCCATTATTTCAGGTGTCCTTTGGTTCCCTACTTTAGCATCCAATCTTGTATGATGATAGTAACATCTTTTCTTGGAGTTATATCTATGATGTGTTGAATATCTTCGTGGAACTGGACAACTTCAGGCTCTTCAGCATCCAAGGTTGGCGCATAGACTTGGATCACTGGGATGATAAAGGCCTTGCCTTGAATTCTAACTGAAATCATTTGGTCATTTATTGGGTTGCTTTGCGTAGCCTTTAGTTGACCCTAAGGGCCACGCCATTTCTTCTGAGGGATTCTTAACCATAATCAGATGTGAAGGTCTCATTCCAGTCCATTTGAGTTCACCAATTTCCAGAATTCATGTTCAATCTTGTCATCTCATGTCTGACCACGTCCAGTTTGCTGGGCTCATGGTTCCAACGTTCCAGGTTCCTTTGCTGAATTGTTTTTGCAGCATCGGACTTCCCTCCAGACACATCCGCAGCTGGGTGTCCTTTCAGCTCTGGCCCAACCACTTCATTAGATCTTGTGCTACTCATACTCTGCTCTTCTCCAGTAATGTGGGAGGCACTTTCTTACCTCGGAGCTCATCTTCCGGTGCCATACCGTTATGTCTCTGGGTTTGATTAGCCATAATATTTTCTTGGCAAATATACTCGAGTGGGTTGCCAGTTGCTTCTCCAGTCTGACCTCTCTGCTATGACCAACCCATCTCGGGTGACGCTACATGGTACAGTTCACAACTTCAATTACACAAGCCCCTCCACCATGACAAGGTAACAATCCAGAACTGCATAGGTATATGACATACATTGTAAAACCCAGAAACCTTCCATATCTATTTAATTCCAAAATGGTTAAATTAGTAATCCATCTACTGACGGGGGCTGGCCGCCATACATACATCACTCCAGCAGACATCTAACACGGGTCCTGTGTGCATTTGCTGGGCTTTCGGGATGGTCTGTCCATTATCCTGAACTTCCCAACAACGGACCTACATAAACACAGCAAAATAACATGACAATGAAGAGAATTAATATATATGATAAGAATAATGACAGAGGTCTACATAAACATTATACAGATATCACCGCCATGACAGCAGAATCTCCTGTGTTGCTTAGATTGTTTCCCAAACATTTGCAGGTAATGCTGGAATTATCCAGATAAAGTCCGGGCATATTCCAAAATACAAGACATTACCAAATGGTACAGACTCCAATAAATAGCGAGTTTGTGCAGTTTAAACGAGGAAATCTCCAGCAAATGGAGAGCGATGAGGTGATATCATGTTGTGTTTAAAAATTAGAAACCGCCACCACCCTCATTGACCTTATACTGGGTGGAAACATATAAGAGGCTGCAGCCACAAGTATCCCAATATACGGACAAGCACGTGCGGGTCCATCCTACTGGTCCTGAAAAAGACAAACTTTGACTCATTCACTCAGGCCGTCAAACAGAGAAATACGGGGTGTACTTAATGGTATTTCTTTAGCATTGAGTATTGTTTGTGACTACTGCAAGCACAACCATTTTTTTTTTGCTTTTTATAATAACACTGCAGTTTATTTAAAGAGCCACAGCAAAAGTACTGGTGGTAGGGTAGTACAAGAGCTGGTAAAAATATGATATTTGAATTTGACATTTACTACAAAAAGAATTTAGCAATAGAAACATAGCTTTGAAATTACTATATTTTAGCCATCACTCAGATCAAGAGATCCTCTTATGTTAACACTGTTCTGCAAGTTAAGAAGCACGATGTCATATCACATAAAAATAACGTTTTTTATGAAAAATCTAGTTATGGCAGCATAAAATAGTATGGAAGTAGGACTTACATCATTGGCCCATGATCCAGCTATCAGGAAGTTTCCAGGCAAGGTTGGGGGACTGAAGGAGAGACATCCAATACTGTCGTCTGGTGGAGACGTTACTTCAATATCCTAAGCAAGATAAAGGGACTACATATCAGGCACATTGTGCTGGGGTGTGAAGATGAGACCTCATGTGCAGTATGGCATCTACCTTCATAGGATTGTGGTTATCTGTCGCGGTGCTGCCAAACATACTCGACCCTCCTGTTCCGAAGCCTCCAGTTGATCCAAATAAACTCATGTTGGCCCTAAGAAAACAGAGCCCAAAAGAAATGTTGCACAATGGTCAACGCATCTTCATGGAGTCTGGACTTCAGGCACGGCCAGGTCCTCGGTTTTGGTTATACCGCCCACACCAGACAGGCCCCAGTCTCTATGTAGGACTACAAGACTTCCGACAAACCCTCCCATGTCCCGAAAAGACCCTCAACATCTGTGCCTTGCCAAATGGCATCGCCTCCTAGCTCATAAGGCTCCAACTTCATATCTTCCATAGTCCATCACACTCTTCTCTGCTGAATCAAACCCTCTTTATATCTTCTATGGCCATTCACGGCCCTCCTTCATACCTTCCCTGACCTATTAGTTTTTCTTTCATATCTTGACAAACCTCTCACCTCCTCATCATTTCTTCCCTAGCTTCCAAATGCCCCATCCTTAAATCTTCTGTAATGTTTCACCCCCTCCCCAATCATATCCCCCTGGTTACCCACTGTGACCCATCATATCCCCCTGGTTACCCACTGTGACCCATCATATCCCCCCTGGTTACCAACTGTGACCCATCATATCTCCCCTGGTTACCCACTGTGACCCATCATATCCCCCCTGGTTACCCACTGTGACCCATCATATCCCCCCTGGTTACCCACTGTGACCCATCATATCCCCCCTGGTTACCCTCTCTGACCCATCATATCCCCCCTGGTTACCCTCTCTGACCCAACATATCCCCCCTGGTTACCCTCTCTGACCCATCATATCTCCCCTGGTTATCCTCTCTGACCCATCATATCTCCCCTGGTTATCCTCTCTGACCCATCATATCTCCCCTGGTTACCCTCTCTGATCCATCATATCTCCCCTGGTTACCCTCTCTGATCCATCATATCTCCCATGGTTACCCTCTCTGATCCGTCATATCTCCCATGGTTACCCTCTCTGACCCGTCATATCTCTCGTGGTTACCCTCTCTGACCCGTCATATCTCCCATGGTTACCCTCTCTGACCCATCATATCTCCCATGGTTACCCTCTCTGACCCATCATATCTCCCATGTTTACCCTCTCCAACCCATCATATCTCCCATGGTTACCCTCTCTGACCCATCATATCTCCCATGGTTACCCTCTCTGACCCATCATATCTCCCCTGGTTACCCTCTCTGACCCATCATATCTCCCCTGGTTACCCTCTCTGACCCATCATATCTCCCCTGGTTATCCTCTCTGACCCATCATATCTCCCATGGTTACCCTCTCTGACCCATCATATCTCCCCTGGTTATCCTCTCTGACCCATCATATCTCCCCTGGTTATCCTCTCTGACCCATCATATCTCCCCTGGTTATCCTCTCTGACCCATCATATCTCCCCTGGTTATCCTCTCTGACCCATCATATCTCCCCTGGTTACCCTCTCTGACCCATCATATCTCCCCTGGTTACCCTCTCTGACCCATCATATCTCCCCTGGTTACCCTCTCTGACCCATCATATCTCCCATGTTTACCCTCTCCGACCCATCATATCTCCCATGGTTACCCTCTCTGACCCATCATATCTCCCCTGGTTACCCTCTCTGACCCATCATATCTCCCATGGTTACCCTCTCTGACCCATCATATCTCCCCTGGTTACCCTCTCTGACCCATCATATCTCCCCTGGTTACCCTCTCTGACCCATCATATCTCCCATGTTTACCCTCTCTGACCCATCATATCTCCCATGTTTACCCTCTCCGACCCATCATATCTTCCATGGTTACCCTCTCTGACCCATCATATCTCCCATGGTTACCCTCTCTGACCCATCATATCTCCCCTGGTTACCCTCTCTGACCCATCATATCTCCCCTGGTTACCCTCTCTGAACCATCATATCTCCCCTGGTTACCCTCTCTGAACCATCATATCTCCCCTGGTTATCCTCTCTGACCCATCATATCTCCCATGGTTACCCTCTCTGACCCATCATATCTCCCCTGGTTATCCTCTATGACCCATCATATCTCCCCTGGTTATCCTCTCTGACCCATCATATCTCCCCTGGTTACCCTCTCTGACCCATCATATCTCCCCTGGTTACCCTCTCTGACCCATCATATCTCCCCTGGTTACCCTCTCTGACCCATCATATCTCCCCTGGTTACCCTCTCTGACCCATCATATCTCCCATGTTTACCCTCTCCGACCCATCATATCTCCCATGTTTACCCTCTCCGACCCATCATATCTCCCATGGTTACCCTCTCTGACCCATCATATCTCCCCTGGTTACCCTCTCTGACCCATCATATCTCCCCTGGTTATCCCCTCTGACCCATCATATCTCCCCTGGTTACCCTCTCTGACCCATCATATCTCCCATGGTTACCCTCTCTGACCCATGATATCTCCCCTGGTTACCCTCTCTGACCCATCATATCTCCCATGGTTACCCTCTCTGACCCATCATATCTCCCATGGTTACCCTCTCTGACCCATCATATCTCCCATGGTTACCCTCTCTGACCCATCATATCTCCCCTGGTTACCCTCTCTGACCCATCATATCTCCCCTGGTTACCCTCTCTGACCCATCATATCTCCCCTGGTTACCCTCTCTGACCCATCATATCTCCCCTGGTTACCCTCTCTGACCCATCATATCTCCCCTGGTTACCCTCTCTGACCCATCATATCTCCCCTGGTTACCCTCTCTGACCCATCATATCTCCCCTGGTTACCTTCTCTGACCCATCATATCTCCCCTGGTTACCCTCTCTGACCCATCATATCTCCCCTGGTTACCCTCTCTGACCCATCATATCTCCCATGGTTACCCTCTCTGACCCATCATATCTCCCCTGGTTACCCTCTCTGACCCATCATATCTCCCCTGGTTACCCTCTCTGACCCATCATATCTCCCCTGGTTACCTTCTCTGACCCATCATATCTCCCCTGGTTACCCTCTCTGACCCATCATATCTCCCCTGGTTACCCTCTCTGACCCATCATATCTCCCCTGGTTATCCTCTATGACCCATCATATCTCCCCTAGTTATCCTCTCTGACCCATCATATCTCCCCTGGTTACCCTCTCTGACCCATCATATCTCCCCTGGTTATCCTCTATGACCCATCATATCTCCCCTGGTTATCCTCTCTGACCCATCATATCTCCCCTGGTTACCCTCTCTGACCCATCATATCTCCCATGGTTATCCCCTCTGACCCGTCATATCTCTCCTGGTTACCCTCTCTGACCCATCATATCTCCCCTGGTTACCCTCTCTGACCCATCATATCTCCCCTAGTTATCCTCTCTGACCCATCATATCTCCCCTGGTTACCCTCTCTGACCCATCATATCTCCCCTAGTTATCCTCTCTGACCCATCATATCTCCCCTGGTTACCCTCTCTGACCCATCATATCTCCCCTGGTTACCTTCTCTGACCCATCATATCTCCCCTGGTTACCCTCTCTGACCCATCATATCTCCCCTGGTTATCCTCTCTGACCCATCATATCTCCCCTAGTTACCCTCTCTGACCCATCATATCTCCCCTGGTTACCCTCTCTGACCCATCATATCTCCCCTGCCCTCCCTAGTAATGTTCCTCACTCCATCTTATATTCTGTAGGCCCTCGTCCCCCCATCACATCTTCCCCATTCTCACTCCCTCTATCCCAGGCACCACATGCTCTGATTTCCCTATTCCACCTCAGCCTCTGTTATATCTCACCCCCAGCCTTCCCAGGCTCTTCTTGTTCTCTCACACGCTGGGACAGTTTTAGCTTCAAACCCACAGGCAGCGCCTCCTCTCCTCGCGCGCTGACACTTCCTACCTCAACGAGACGAGCACGTCACAACGTAACGTGACGTACAATACAGCGCGCCGCCGCTCTACCTTCTCAGCTCTATGGTGTGGAAGACTCAGTGTCAATACATGTTGAGATACAATGTATCAGAGGGAAGGCTCAGTGCCCAGCAGGACAGTGTAATGCTATAGAGCCTTACATACATAGGTGTGTGATCCACACACTCACACACACATCATGCTATAGAGTATTACATACATAGGTGTGTGATACACACACACACACACACACACACACCTCCTGCTATACAGTATTACATACATAGGTGTGTGATACACACACACACACACACCCCATGCTATACAGTATTACATACATAGGTGTGTGATCCACTCACACACACATCATGCTATACAGTATTACATACATAGGTGTGTGATACACACACACACACCCCATGCTATACAGTATTACATACATAGGTGTGTGATCCACTCACACACACATCATGCTATACAGTATTACATACATAGGTGTGTGATCCACTCACACACACACATCATGCTATACAGTATTACATACATAGGTGTGTGATCCACTCACACACACACCTCCTGCTATACAGTATTACATACATAGGTGTGTGATACACTCACACACACACATCATGCTATAGAGTATTACATACATAGGTGTGTGATCCACTCACACACACACCTCATGCTATACAGTATTACATACATAGGTGTGTGATCCACTCACACACATACACCTCATGCTATACAGTATTACATACATAGGTGTGTGATCCACTCACACACATACACCTCATGCTATACAGTATTACATACATAGGTGTGTGATCCACTCACACACATACACCTCATGCTATACAGTATTACATACATAGGTGTGTGATACACACACACACACCCCATGCTATACAGTATTACATACATAGGTGTGTGATACACTCACACACACACACATCATGCTATACAGTATTACATACATAGGTGTGTGATACACACACACACACCCCATGCTATACAGTATTACATACATAGGTGTGTGATACACTCACACACACACACATCATGCTATACAGTATTACATACATAGGTGTGTGATACACACACACACACCCCATGCTATACAGTATTACATACATAGGTGTGTGATCCACTCACACACACACACCTCATGCTATACAGTATTACATACATAGGTGTGTGATACACTCACACACACACACATCATGCTATACAGTATTACATACATAGGTGTGTGATACACACACACACACCCCATGCTATACAGTATTACATACATAGGTGTGTGATCCACTCACACACACACACCTCATACTATACAGTATTACATACATAGGTGTGTGATCCACTCACACACACACCTCATGCTATACAGTATTACATACATAGGTGTGTGATCCACTCACACACACACCTCATGCTATACAGTATTACATACATAGGTGTGTGATCCACTCACACACATACACCTCATGCTATACAGTATTACATACATAGGTGTGTGATCCACTCACACACACACCTCATACTATAGAGTATTACATACATAGGTGTGTGATACACACACACACACCCCATGCTATACAGTATTACATACATAGGTGTGTGATACACTCACACACACACACATCATGCTATACAGTATTACATACATAGGTGTGTGATACACACACACACACCCCATGCTATACAGTATTACATACATAGGTGTGTGATCCACTCACACACACACACCCCATGCTATACAGTATTACATACATAGGTGTGTGATACACTCACACACACACCTCATGCTATACAGTATTACATACATAGGTGTGTGATCCACTCACACACACACACATCATGCTATACAGTATTACATACATAGGTGTGTGATCCACTCACACACACACCTCATGCTATATAGTATTACATACATAGGTGTGTGATCCACTCACACACACACCTCATGCTATACAGTATTACATACATAGGTGTGTGATCCACTCACACACACACCTCATGCTATATAGTATTACATACATAGGTGTGTGATCCACTCACACACACACCTCATGCTATACAGTATTACATACATAGGTGTGTGATCCACTCACACACACACCTCATGCTATATAGTATTACATACATAGGTGTGTGATCCACTCACATACACACCTCATGCTATACAGTATTACATACATAGGTGTGTGATCCACTCACACACACACATCATGCTATACAGTATTACATACATAGGTGTGTGATACACACACACACACCCCATGCTATACAGTATTACATACATAGGTGTGTGATACACTCACACACACACACACATCATGCTATACAGTATTACATACATAGGTGTGTGATACACACACACACACACACACATCATGCTATACAGTATTACATACATAGGTGTGTGATCCACACACACACACACCTCATGCTATACAGTATTACATACATAGGTGTGTGATCCACACACACACACACCTCATGCTATACAGTATTACATACATAGGTGCGTGATCCACTCACACACACACCTCATACTATACAGTATTACATACATAGGTGTGTGATCCACTCACACACACATCATGCTATACAGTATTACATACATAAGTGTGTGATCCACTCACACACACACATCATGCTATACAGTATTACATACATAGGTGTGTGATCCACACACACACACACCTCATGCTATACAGTATTACATACATAGGTGTGTGATCCACTCACACACACATCATGCTATACAGTATTACATACATAAGTGTGTGATCCACTCACACACACACATCATGCTATACAGTATTACATACATAGGTGTGTGATCCACACACACACCTCATGCTATATAGTATTACATACATAGGTGTGTGATCCACTCACACACACATCATGCTATACAGTATTACATACATAGGTGTGTGATCCACTCACACACACATCATGCTATACAGTATTACATACATAGGTGTGTGATCCACTCACACACACATCATGCTATACAGTATTACATACATAGGTGTGTGATCCACACACACACACATCATGCTATACAGTATTACATACATAGGTGTGTGATCCACTCACACACACATCATGCTATACAGTATTACATACATAGGTGTGTGATCCACACACACACACACCTCATGCTATACAGTATTACATACATAGGTGTGTGATCCACTCACACACACACTTACATCATGCTATACAGTATTACATACATAAGTGTGTGATCCACTCACATACACACCTCATGCTATACAGTATTACATACATAGGTGTGTGATCCACTCACACACATACACCTCATGCTATACAGTATTACATACATAGGTGTGTGATCCACTCACACACACACCTCATACTATAGAGTATTACATACATAGGTGTGTGATACACACACACACACCCCATGCTATACAGTATTACATACATAGGTGTGTGATACACTCACACACACACACATCATGCTATACAGTATTACATACATAGGTGTGTGATACACACACACACACCCCATGCTATACAGTATTACATACATACGTGTGTGATCCACTCACACACACACACCCCATGCTATACAGTATTACATACATAGGTGTGTGATACACTCACACACACACATCATGCTATACAGTATTACATACATAGGTGTGTGATCCACACACACACACCTCCTGCTATACAGTATTACATACATAGGTGCGTGATCCACTCACACACACACCTCATACTATACAGTATTACATACATAGGTGTGTGATCCACTCACACACACATCATGCTATACAGTATTACATACATAGGTGTGTGATCCACACACACACACACCTCATGCTATACAGTATTACATACATAGGTGTGTGATCCACTCACACACACACACACATCATGCTATACAGTATTACATACATAAGTGTGTGATCCACTCACATACACACCTCATGCTATACAGTATTACATACATAGGTGCGTGATCCACTCACACACACACACACATCATGCTATACAGTATTACATATATAGGCGTGTGATCCACTCACACACACATCATGCTATACAGTATTACATACATAGGTGTGTGATCCACTCACACACACATCATGCTATACAGTATTACATACATAAGTGTGTGATCCACTCACACACACACATCATGCTATACAGTATTACATACATAGGTGTGTGATCCAATCACACACACACCTCATGCTATACAGTATTACATACATAAGTGTGTGATCCACTCACATACACACCTCATGCTATACAGTATTACATACATAGGTGTGTGATCCACTCACACACACACCTCATGCTATACAGTATTACATACATAGGTGTGTGATCCACTCACACACACACCTCATGCTATACAGTATTACATACATAGGTGCGTGATCCACTCACACACACACATCATACTATACAGTATTACATACATAGGTGCGTGATCCACTCACTCACACACCTCCTGCTATACAGTATTACATACATAGGTGTGTGATCCACTCACTCACACACCTCCTGCTATACAGTATTACATACATAGGTGCGTGATCCACTCACACACACACCTCATGCTATATAGTATGACATACATAGGTGTGTGATCCACTCACACACACACCTCATACTATACAGTATTACATACATAGGTGTGTGATCCACTCACTCACACACCTCATGCTATATAGTATTACATACATAGGTGTGTGATCCACTCACACACACACCTCATACTATACAGTATTACATACATAGGTGTGTGATCCACTCACACACACACACCTCATGCTATACAGTATTACATACATAGGTGTGTGATCCACTCACACACACACACATCATGCTATACAGTATTACATACATAGGTGTGTGATCCACTCACACACACACACACACACATCATGCTATACAGTATTACATACATAGGTGTGTGATCCACACACACACACACCTCATGCTATACAGTATTACATACATAGGTGTGTGATCCACACACACACACACCCCATGCTATACAGTATTACATACATAGGTGTGTGATCCACTCACACACACACCTCATGCTATACAGTATTACATACATAGGTGTGTGATCCACTCACACACACACCTCATGCTATACAGTATTACATACATAGGTGTGTGATACACTCTCACACACACACACCCCATGCTATACAGTGTTACATACATAGGTGTGTGATCCACTAACACACACACCTCATGCTATAGAGTCTTACATACATAGGTGTGTGATACACACACACTCACACACACACACCCCATGCTATACAGTATTACATACATAGGTGTGTGATCTACTCACACACACACACCTCATGCTATACAGTATTACATACATAGGTGTGTGATCCACTCACACACACACCTCATGCTATATAGTATTACATACATAGGTGTGTGATCCACTCACACACACACCTCATGCTATACAGTATTACATACATAGGTGTGTGATCCACTCACACACACACACCTCATGCTATATAGTATTACATACATAGGTGTGTGATCCACTCACACACACACACCTCATGCTATACAGTATTACATACATAGGTGTGTGATCCACTCACACACACATCATGCTATACAGTATTACATACATAGGTGTATGATCCACTCACACACACACACCTCATGCTATATAGTATTACATACATAGGTGTGTGATACACTCACACACACATCATGCTATACAGTATTACATACATAGGTGTGTGATCCACTCGCACACACACCTCATGCTATATAGTATTACATACATAGGTGCGTGATCCACTCACACACACACACACACATCATGCTATACAGTATTACATACATAGGCCTGTGATCCACTCACACACACACACACACACATCATGCTATACAGTATTACATACATAGGTGTGTGATCCACTCACACACACATCATGCTATACAGTATTACATACATAGGTGTGTGATCCACTCACATACACACCTCATGCTATAGAGTATTACATACATAGGTGTGTGATCCACTCACATACACACCTCATGCTATACAGTATTACATACTTAGGTGTGTGATCCAGTCACACACACACCTCATGCTATAGAGTCTTACATACTTAGGTGTGTGATCCACTCACACACACACACCTCATGCTATACAGTATTACATACATAGGTGTGTGATCCACTCACACACACACACACATCATGCTATACAGTATTACATACATAGGTGTGTGATCCAATCACACACACACACCTCATACTATAGAGTATTACATACATAGGTGTGTGATCCAATCACACACCTCATGCTATACAGTATTACATACATAGGTTCGTGATCCACTCACACACACACACCTCACGCTATAGAGTATTACATACATAGGTGCGTGATACACTCACACACACACACCTTATGCTATACAGTATTACATACATAGGTGTGTGATCCACTCACTCACACACATCATGCTATACAGTATTACATACATAGGTGTGTGATCCACTCACACACACACACCTCATGCTATACAGTATTACATACATAGGTGTGTGATCCACTCACACACACACACACACCTCATGCCATACAGTATTACATACATAGGTGTGTGATCCACTCACACACACACACCTCATACTATAGAGTATTACATACATAGGTGTGTGATACACTCACACACACACACCTCCTGCTATACAGTATTACATACATAGGTGTGTGATCCACTCACACACACACCTCATGCTATATAGTATTACATACATAGGTGTGTGATCCACTCACACACACACCTCATGCTATACAGTATTACATACATAGGTGTGTGATCCACTCACACACACACACCTCATGCTATATAGTATTACATACATAGGTGTGTGATCCACTCACACACACACACCTCATGCTATACAGTATTACATACATAGGTGTGTGATCCACTCACACACACATCATGCTATACAGTATTACATACATAGGTGTGTGATCCACTCACACACACACACCTCATGCTATATAGTATTACATACATAGGTGTGTGATACACTCACACACACATCATGCTATACAGTATTACATACATAGGTGTGTGATCCACTCGCACACACACCTCATGCTATATAGTATTACATACATAGGTGCGTGATCCACTCACACACACACACACATCATGCTATACAGTATTACATATATAGGCGTGTGATCCACTCACACACACACACACACACACACACATCATGCTATACAGTATTACATACATAGGTGTGTGATCCACTCACACACACATCATGCTATACAGTATTACATACATAGGTGTGTGATCCACTCACATACACACCTCATGCTATAGAGTATTACATACATAGGTGTGTGATCCACTCACATACACACCTCATGCTATACAGTATTACATACTTAGGTGTGTGATCCAGTCACACACACACCTCATGCTATAGAGTCTTACATACTTAGGTGTGTGATCCACTCACACACACACACCTCATGCTATACAGTATTACATACATAGGTGTGTGATACACTCACACACACACACACATCATGCTATACAGTATTACATACATAGGTGTGTGATCCACTCACACACACACCTCATGCTATAGAGTATTACATACATAGGTGTGTGATCCAATCACACACACACACCTCATACTATAGAGTATTACATACATAGGTGTGTGATCCAATCACACACCTCATGCTATACAGTATTACATACATAGGTGCGTGATCCACTCACACACACACACCTCATGCTATAGAGTATTACATACATAGGTGCGTGATACACTCACACACACACACCTTATGCTATACAGTATTACATACATAGGTGTGTGATCCACTCACTCACACACATCATGCTATACAGTATTACATACATAGGTGTGTGATCCACTCACACACACACACCTCATGCTATACAGTATTACATACATAGGTGTGTGATCCACTCACACACACACACACCTCATGCCATACAGTATTACATACATAGGTGTGTGATCCACTCACACACACACACCTCATACTATAGAGTATTACATACATAGGTGTGTGATACACTCACACACACACACCTCCTGCTATACAGTATTACATACATAGGTGTGTGATCCACTCACACACACACCTCCTGCTATACAGTATTACATACATAGGTGTGTGATCCACTCACACACACACACACACACACATCATGCTATACAGTATTACATACATAGGTGTGTGAGATCCACTCACACACCTCATGCTATACAGTATTACATACATAGGTGTGTGTGATACTCACACACACACACCTCATGCTATACAGTATTACATACATAGGTGTGTGATCCACTCACACACACACTTCATACTATAGAGTCTTACATACATAGGTGCGTGATCCACTCACACACACACCTCATGCTATACAGTATTACATACATAGGTGTGTTATCCACTCGCACACACACCTCATGCTATACAGTATTACATACATAGGTGTGTGATCCACTCACACCTCATGCTATACAGTATTACATACATAGGTGTGTGATCCACTCACACACCTCATGCTATACAGTATTACATACATAGGTGTGTGATCCACTCACACACACACACACCTCATGCTATACAGTATTACATACATAGGTGTGTGATCCACTCACACACACACACACACACCTCATGCTATACAGTATTACATACATAGGTGTGTGATCCACTCACACACACACCTCATGCTATACAGTATTACATACATAGGTGTGTGATCCACTCACACACACACCTCATGCTATAGAGTATTACATACATAGGTGTGTGATCCACTCACACACACACCTCATGCTATAGAGTATTACATACATAGGTGTGTGATCCACTCACATACACACCTCATGCTATACAGTATTACATACATTGGTGTGTGATACACTCACACACACACCTCATGCTATACAGTATTACATACATAGGTGTGTGATCCACTCACACACACACACCTCATACTATAGAGTATTACATACATAGGTGTGTGATCCACTCACATACACACCTCATGCTATACAGTATTACATACTTAGGTGTGTGATCCAGTCACACACACACCTCATGCTATACAGTATTACATACATAGGTGTGTGATACACACACACACACACACCTCATGCTATACAGTATTACATACATAGGTGTGTGATCCACTCACAGACACACACACCTCATGCTATACAGTATTACATACATAGGTGTGTGATCCACTCACACACACACACACACACATCATGCTATACAGTATTACATACATAGGTGCGTGATCCACTCACACACACACCTCATGCTATACAGTATTACATACATAGGTGTGTGATCCACACACACACCTCATGCTATACAGTATTACATACATAGGTGTGTGATCCACACACACACCTCATGCTATACAGTATTACATACATAGGTGTGTGATACACTCACACACACACACACACACACATCATGCTATACAGTATTACATACATAGGTGCGTGATCCACTCACACACACACCTCATGCTATACAGTATTACATACATAGGTGTGTGATCCACACACACACCTCATGCTATAGAGTATTACATACATAGGTGTGTGATCCACTCACACACACCTCATGCTATACAGTATTACATACATAGGTGCGTGATCCACTCAAACACACACCTCATGCTATACAGTATTACATACATACAGTGGATATAAAAAGTCTAAGTCTATAAAAATGTCAGGTTTCTGTGCTGTAAAAAAAATGAGACAAAGATAAATCATTTCAGAACTTTTTCCACCTTTAATGTGACCTATAAACTGTACAACTCAATTGAAAAACAAACTGAAATCTTTTAGGTGGAGGGAAGAAAAAATAAAAATAATGTGGTTGCATAAGTCTGCACTCCCTCTTATAACTGGGGATGTAGCTGTGTTCAGAATTAAGCAATCACATTCCAAATCGTGTTAAATAGGAGTCAGCATACACCTGCCATCATTTAAAGTGCTTATGGTACAAAGAGAAAGGAAAGATCCTTTTGTAGGGCACTCCTGAAAATCCCAATCTCAGAAGAAGAGAATTAACTAAATAATAAAACGTAACTTTTAATGATAGTTAAAATTCACATAAAATATATAAACGTAGGTAGCAGAGAGATTATAAATATATAAGGTTTTCTGTGATTAAATCCCACAATTGTGGTTAATGCCACTATGAGGTAGACCATATAAAGTGCTACGTGCTAGTGTAGTCACAAATAAAGAGACTAGTGTATAAAGTAAAGTGCTATATAATAATAAAGTGCCAAGTGCTATGACACATATAGTAAAATATATAACTATATGTGATTGAAAAACAGGAGCGCCGTCGCAAGACTATGACGTCATCACTTTGCGTCTAGACCGCGGTGTGACTAGCTGAGAGTCAGCGTTTCCAGTTTCAGGCCCATAGCTTAAAGTCCCTTCCCTGCTTACTATATCTACGCTATTTAGTTAGTTTAGTAGCTTTAGGGAGGAAAATGCAATAGATGAAAACAAGATCCTGATTGCAACGCTCGAATCCCCGAATTTGGAATATCATTTAACTAGAGACAAGCAATATGGGGGCATTTATTTCCCAATAGTTATTACTCTAGTCCATAACCCCATGCCACAAACCATTCCCATAAGAATATTGTTTTCTGTTTAATGATCAGCATCCAGCTGCTAAATAGATCTCTTTGCACCTTATAGGTTTCCATAATAATTATTTATTTACCTGGTTTTCACTCACATATAGTTATATATTTTACTATATGTGTCATAGAACTTGGCACTTTATTATTATATAGCACTTTACTTTATACATTAGTCACTTTATTTGTGACTACACTAGCACGTAGCACTTTATATGGTCTACCTCATAGTGGCATTATCCACAACTGTGGGATTTAATCACAGAAAACCTTATATATTTATAATCTCTCTGCTGTCACGACCCACTCTTTGGCTGGGGTCTGTTGACCGGATTTGGGTGACTCTGGACCTAGGTAGCTTTGATTACAGGAACATCATGTCTCAGTCTTGGGTTAGACTGAGCAATATTGACAGTAAGTCTGACGAATCTTACTGCAAGCATATGTCCCTGGGTAAATAATACATCTACACGCCACGTCTTGATGAAAATTATGAACGTTTTATTTTGGAACAACATATTTAAAACATTTCACACACACACACAGTGGAGGGAGTGGCTGCCGTGGATCAACCTTTCCCCTTTCTCTGGCCAATAGGGTAATAGCATTTCCTCTGGGATTAAGTCTCTTGGGGTATCAGGGGACAAACATGGGTTATATGACCCCACCCAGGGAACATTCCCCTGGGTCTCTGGCTCTTGGAGCTGGTGATTTGGTCCCAAGCTGACTTTACCATCCCTTCTAGGCTCTGACACAGTCTCTGCATTTTTTAGGGGAAAACAGTCTCCATTCCCAGGAGGTGGTACAGGGACAGGGTTTACCCCCTCCTCCTGATCCTCTGTAACATCCCACTCAGAGAGCTCCTCTAGGCAACTCTGACCTAGTTCTGCTTTCTGGGCCTCAGACAGCCCAGGGCACAGCCTTGTATATGTGGTCGCCTCCATTTTGCTTACCCACATGCGCTCTTTCCATAGTCTCTGGAACATCTGGTCAAGCACGCAGCCCACATCTTGTGCTGTTAACTTTTCTGGAAAAAGGTATCTGGCTTCTTTAAACCGCCTTTTTGCTTCTTTGGTAATATCTTCCTCATATTGCTGCTCCATTCTTGGTCTTTCTGTAGAGTCGTCCCACCTCTGCCAGCCAATTGTCACAACCTACAATGATGATGGAGTATAGAGAATTCTAGTCCTCTTATCTCCTGTAGGTTTTAGACCTAAGATTTGGGTGAGTCAGACCAATGGACAGTCTTTGTAGATGCAAGAGCATAAGTCCCAGCTTTTGGTAGTGTGCCTGGGAAACCTGGAAGGAAGTCAGAAACGATCTCCTCTACCAGCATATGCCCCTGGGTCAATAATACACCTGCACACAAAGTCTTGATGAAAATTATGAACAACGTTTTATTTTGGAACAACATATTTAAAACATTTCACACACACACAGTGGAGGGAGTGGCTGCCGTGGATCAACCTTTCCCCTTTCTCTGGCCAATAGGGTAACCTCCAGAGTAACCTAATTACCTCTGTCCAATGTAACAGATGTAGGCTATGGGAACCACCAGACCCCTCCCATGGGCCAACCCCAGGCGTGGCCACCAAGCTCATTCTGACCCAGGCTCTCCCAGTGAAAACTTCCTGGTTGAGCTCCTAGGCCCCCCATTGTTATCTAGGTGCCTGGCTGTCTGCCCAGACGCCATTGTCTTGGGATGCTATCACGTCAAGTGTTTACCTTAAGTGATAGCTGAAAGGCAGATTGTTGATCCACTCAGGTTACTATCTGTAGGCTGTAATATTGCTACCCAAGTACAGATAACAGCCACTCTCCTCTCATACACATCTACAAATACAACACCCAATGTTTCACCCACATACAACCAACATATCCCACTAGCTCTCTCACATGACACCCATTACAATGAGCCTAAACATGGAAGGGATGGGAATATGCTAAGGGGTAAACTTATAATACTTTATCCCCTAGACCACAAAATAACAATATAACATAACAGTATAACAGGGGGTCTATGAGCCCAAACCCCACTAAGTACAGATGTAGGTATCCTGTACTCCAGTTGTCTTCTACATGGCCATGTGGAGAGTAGAGTCCGATCGTAAAATGGCTCCTAGAGGTGACCACTGCCAGTCCCAATATGGCTGCCGCCTGAGCCATGAACTTTGTCCAAACACAATATGGCCACTGGCTGATTCATGACATCTGCTACCTACGTTTATATATTTTATGTGGATTTTAACTTTCATTAAAAGTTAAGTTTTATTATTTAGTTAATTCTCTTCTTCTGAGATTGGGATTTTCAGGAGTGCCCTACAAAAGGATTTTCCTTTCTCTTTGTACCATAAGCTTCTATATATCCTTAGGAGCACCCTGAACTTATTAATTTGGATTTGGTATTATACCTGAGCCACCGCCCCCTAACTGTATCATTTAAAGTGCCTCTGATTAACCCCAAATAAAGTTCAGCTGCTCTAGTTGGTCTTTCCTGAAATTGTCTTAGTCGCACCCCACAGCAAAAGCCATGGTCCACAGAGAGCTTCCAAAGCATCAGAGGGATCTCATTGTTAAAAGGTATCAGTCAGGAGAAGGGTACAAAAGAATTTCCAAGGCATTAGATATACCATGGAACACAGTGAAGACAGTCATCATCAAGTGGAGAAAATATGGCACAACAGTGACATTACCAAGAACTGGAGCTCCCTTGATTAAAAGACGAGAAGAAAACTGGTCTGGGAGGCTACCAAGAGGCCTACAGCAACATTAAAGGAGCTGCAGGAATATCTGGCAAGTACTGGCTGTGTGGTACATGTGACAACAATCTCCCGTATTCTTCATATGTCTGGGCTATGGGGTAGAGTGGCAAGACGAAAGCCTTTTCTTACGAAGAAAAACATCCAAGCCAGGCTACATTTTGCAAAAACACATCTGAAGTCTCCCAAAAGCATGTGGGAAAAGGTGTTATGGTCTGATGAAACCAAGTTTGAACTTTTTGGCTATAATTCCAAAAGATGTGGAGGGACACATGGGAGGGAGTGGGGGGAAGAGACACAGGAGGGAGAGGGGGAAGAGACATGAAAGGGAGAGGGGGGAAAGAGACATAGGGGCGAGAAATGGGGGAAAATAGACACAAGAGGGAGTAGGAGGAGGAAGAGACACTGGGGAGGGAGTAGGAGGGGGAAGAGACACAGGGGAGGAAGTGAGGGGGGAGACACAGGAGGGAGATGGGGGGAAGAGACACGGGAGGGAGAGGGGAAGGAGACACTGTTGTGAGAAATGGGTGAGAGGGGGTAAGAGACACAGGAGGGAGTGTGGGGAAGAGACACAGGGGTGAGAGGGGGGGAGAGACACGGGAGGGAGAGTGGGGCAAAGAGACACTGGGGAGGGAGAGGGGAGAAAAAGACACAGGAGGGAGAGGGGGAAGAGACATGGGAGGGAGAGGGGGGAAATAGACACATGGGAGGGAGTGGGGGGGAAGAGACACAGGAGGGAGAGGGGGAAGAGACATGAAAGGGAGAGGGGGGAAAGAGACATAGGGGTGAGAAATGGGGGAGAGGGAGGGAAAATAGACACAAGAGGGAGAGCGGGGCAAAGAGACACTTGGGAGGGAGAGGGGGGGAGAGACACAGAAGGGAGAGGGTGGATAGAGACATAGGGGTGGGAGAGGGGGAAGAGACACAGGAGGGAGAGGGGGAAAGAGACATAGGAGAGGGGGGGAGAGACAAAAAACAGATAGTACATAAACAGACAGAAAACACAATGTATAACACTATATCATGCCTTCATTTTTGACGAGCAAGTCGCTAGTTAAATATAGACAATATGATATCCACAAACTATTTGCTGTAATAAAACTTTTAATTTTGTAAACACAATAAAATGGTTATATTTAATGTAAAAACAATTACAGTAACTTATTTAAACTTGCAAGATATTCCAAAAATTTCACTTTCAAGGTTTGATACAACAATATATTTAAAGGGATATGAAAGATTAATGGATGTTACTAGGTATATAATATACCAGGGTATCTATTCACTTTAAAGTACTTTATCTTGCTAACAAGTGCTTAAAGGCTGATCCAAGCAGGTAATATAGATTTGTTTTGGGCAGTAAAAACAGAACTTACAAGCACTTCTTAATAAAGTACATGTCAGTAAATAGATACTCAGGGGCATAATATACCTAGTAACACCCATGGACCTGCCATGTCCATATAACTAATTACACCTCAGTCTCTGCTGCCTCCTTGCTCAGATCCAACCCCCATACTGCAGTTTGTTGGGTAGGTAGACCCTGGTAAGGTAATCCGATGAGATGGAGGTGAGGACTTGGATCTCTGCCTTCATATTATTGGCCGACATTATCTCCATCTGTAAAGAAAACAGATATTTACCATTTTACATGAATTAGCACCTTGGAATGATTTAAAAAAAAAAAAGGTTCTAACCCGCAAAACTATTTTTTTCTTTGCCCTTTTAAAGCTTTATTTTAAAAAGTGAGCATGGGAGCTTCTCCTCAAATATTCGTCCTGTTAGAAAGCTGCCATAATGTGGTAAAAGAGTTTAATGTACTGCAGACTGCCATAAAAGTCTATCACCTAGATGAGTTCATGTGTTGTGTGTGTTTGCGTTCAGTCGTGTCTGACTCTTCTTGACCTTATGGACCGTAACACACCATGCAGGTCTACTTGGTATTTATGACAGAAATACACACAGCTCCTGGTATTCCTAGGTGGTCTCCCATCCAAGTACTGACCAGGCCAAACCCTGCTCGCTTGCAGGGCGGTGTGACCTCTTGGTTCCCTAACTACAATTGAACCCCGGTCGCTTTCGATGAAAGCACGAATCCTAACTACTGGACCACCAGGGACCCAAGAGATGAGTTTTTGCAGTGCTACAAATAAGCCGGCAATGTGTTATTTCTTACAATCTATGTTATTGTCATTGATCACATAGATGTCATGGAGACCCCTACACACTAACCTCTCTTTTCCAGAGGGGCTGGCAGGACACGTAGGGTCTTTTCTGTATATTGGATAACTTTGTTTGGTCTAAAGCTGTAAGTGGGATTAAGGTTTCTTTGGAGATGTTTAACCTGCAAAAGGTAAAAATATTATTTATTATTCAAATTAATATGATGAAATAAATCACCACAAATTATCATCAAAAGTAACTCCACAGAAATTGTTCTATTTAATTAGTCACAATTCATGTTTTCTGAGCACATAACATTTTAGGCCCCTGAACTATGCAAAAAATTTAAAATATTGTATAGGAAATCTTGCAATTTTTTTTATATAAAAGACTCTAATTCATCTACTTCTTACACAGTTATGGTACAGTGGAGTCTACCATTTTGGTTTCAGCTGATTTTCTACCTGAATTTGGAGATGTGAATGTGAAGAATGGTGTAACGGGACTTGAATATTAAATCCCCAGATTTCCGCTGGTATAGAAGGTAATATCCCACATCCCCCAGTAACCAGACGAAACACCGTTCAGGGAGTCAACTGAACTTTTTTTAATCCCCGCTCCAGCAAAAAACTGCCAACTGTCAACTTTTTTAAAAATGTTCTGCAATGCATTACACACACATACCCTTGGTTCTTAAAGTGGTACATACATATTGAACCGAACAGATACAGGCATTTAAACAGCAGGGAGAAGGTTTACCTGAGGGCCCACAGGCAAATGCATGAAAAATCCTTCACAAATGGATAGGATAAAACTTATATCTCAGTGTCAGAGATAATTCCACGAATCAGACTCAAGACATTCTGAACCCACTAAGACACTGCAGACACTCTGGCAAGTAAAGTGTAATCTAATGATTCTCAAACCCCTCCTCAATTTTTTCCAGACAGTCCATGGTTTAGGTTTAACACTGTATGAACACAAGGTGAGGCTATAAATCTTCAATAGGTTGTGGGGTGTTTAATTGCCTCCCCTAAACCTAGAATTTTGATATTATTTTCCTGGTCTCCAAAATCTCTTCAGATGGGGACTGCAGCCATGAAATTAAAAAACATCTGGGGAGGAAAGCTATGGCAACTCTGGGCAAGCTATTAAAAGAAAAGATATTAAACGATCAACAATGGTCCACATTCAGATGTGAAAGCTGGACCATAAAGACATCTGAGCACCAGAGAATTGACGCTTTGAATTGTGATGTTGAAGAAAACTGCTTAGAGGTTGTTGGACTACAAGAAGATCCAATCAATCAGTACTAGAGGAAATTTGGACAAACTGGTCACTGGAAGGTTTGATCATGAGGCTGAAGCTAAATATTTTGTCCATATAATAAGAAGACAGGATTCCGTAGAGAAGACTCTGATGTGAGAAAGATTGAAGGCACACAAAGAAGAGGCGGAGATGGATAGATAAGGTAATTGAAGCAATGATCATGACTTTGAGGGAGCACAGAGGGGCTGTGGCTGACAGATGTGTCCGGCATGCTGCAGTCCATAGGGTCATGGAAAGTCGGGCAAGACTGAATGACTAAACAACAACAAACCTAAATCATGAGGAGAGGTTTTAGAATTGTTATGTTCATCAGTTTACAGGAGGAGCCTCTACTCCATATTATTAGAGCAAGCTGTGCAGTGTTGTGCCACTCACCTCTCTAGATCAGATGGCAGCAGACCCAGCCACGAGATAGAAGGGACTGTCAGGTGATGAGCCTCAAATGACATGGACTGGAATAAAGCACATGAACCTCGGGGTCAGTCCCATCTCACACTGCATTATAAGTCTGGCACCTGGTGTTTGTCTAAAGCCTCAGGACAACAACCACAGAAATATCCTGACTGCCCAGACTTCTACTGGAAGCTTATTACGTGTAGCCCTGTGGTTCCCAAACCTCTCCTCATGGCTCCCCAGACAGGCAATGGAGATAGCCTCTCCTGTGTTCACACTTTGCTACATAGAAATCCAGACTTGTCTGGGGAGCCCTGAGGAGAGGTTTAGGAACCACTGTAGTAGCCAAATTAGAACATTCTCCCTTATTCTAAGTCTTTACCTTCCAGTTATTCAGCACAATATATTGTTCTTATACTACATTCCTGTAATGCAGTGGTTCCTAGTTAGATTCCAATTCTAATTATACAATCCCAGGAATCCAATTGGCATTTTCTGAGCAGTTTCAAGCTAAATAATTATGCCACTTTCAAGTAATTTGTTTCCATGCTTCACAAGGGGTTCTAGAGCTAGATTATCAGGTATGTACCCAGAGATAAGGATTATGTCATGACTGATTTTGGGACTCCCCTGAACCCCACAAGCAACCCTGTTATTTTGGACTCTGGCACACTGAGTTACTAATATCCAAGGTTATTAAAATGTACATGATACTTGTTGTAAGGACTGTGACATGTTGTTTTTGTGTGTAGTGTAGTGTGGTCCACAGTAATTAATATTGAGGTTACTATATAGTGTTATGTGCACTGTAATAATGTTATTTTACCTGTAAACTAACAGAGATACACTTTCTGTCATATTGTGTTAGTGGGACAGCAAGGTTTCTGCATAAATGTATATGGCCCTTCAGAGAGGCCAGGCACACGCTCTCTGGCCTATATATACATAGACACAATTATACAATGTGGATTCATATTACATACTAGCATATTATATTAACATTGAAACAATTTGGTTCAGTAATAAGCAAAACTACTTAAATTCAGAGAGAAAATGGTACTGATAGGAAGGTATAATTATGGTATTAATATGGCCAGCATATCACGCAGGATACTTACAACAGACCCATATTTGTAGATGCACATGATCTCTATGCCTAATAAAACAACATGAAAATAATATATTATAATATTATGGACGTTTTCCAGACAAGTTACATACCCCACACATACACAGAAGGGAAGGGGAATCTGCCCCATAGATCTATAATAATAATGATACCAAAGTGTCTACTCACTATAACAATATATTTGTATATTTGCACTGTATTATAATACAAATAATCTGAATGAGAATATTCATTCACTCTGTGATTTGTATTATAATAATAGCTGCGATATACAAATATTATTCTACCACTGCTTATATTATAATACAAGACATTTGCCAGTGACTTGTATTATAATACAATATGTTTAGGTCTAGTTATGAGCTTAGTGTAGGGAACGTATGCTGCCTCAGGGAGTGAGGAGCGGGCTCCAGTACCACCGCACCAGTTTCATGTAGGGATTTTTAGTAGTAGGATATTGGTACCAAGAAATGTTTTTATATTGGATTATAATTAGGATTACATTATTATTTATTTATATATTTTTTGTATATTGAGTATTATGCAAATAATTGTTACAGGTCACTTTATATACAGTGCCTTGCAAAAGTATTCACCCCCCTTGACTTTTAACCTATTTTGTTACATTACAACCTTAAGTTCAATGTTTTGATAATCTTCACAATAAGTTGGTGAAGTGAAATGAGAAAACAGAAAATTGTCATGTGCGTATGTAGTCACCCCCTTTGTTATGAAGCCCATAAAAAGCTCTGGTGCAACCAATTACCTTCAGAAGTCACATAATTAGTAAAATGTTGTCCACCTGTGTGCAATCTAAGTGTCACATGATCTGTCATTACATATACACACCTTGTTTGTAAGGCCCCAGAGGCTGCAACACCTAAGCAAGAGGCACCACTAACCAAACACTGCCATGAAGACCAAAGAACTCTCCAAACAAGTAAGGGACAATGTTGTTGAGAAGTACAAGTCAGTGTTAGGTTTTAAAAAAATATCCACATTTTTGATGATCCCCAGAAGCACCATCAAATCTATCATAACCAAATGGAAAGAACAAGAGACGGCCGCCCACCAAAACTCACAGACCAGACAAGGAGGGCATTATTATATTTCATTTATAACACGCCAACATATTCCGTAGCGCTGTACATAAATTAAGTTCAGACAAAGATAAATACAAATTAACATATAGCAAAGCAAGGAGGGCCCTGTCTTTGAGCTCAGAATCCAATGTCCATGGTGAATTCCCAAAGTAATAAGGATAGAAACTCGCAGACTAACAATCTAAGGTATAGTGAGTGGTAAAAGAGGGAGAGAGAGGTGATAAGCATGTTGGAAAGTCATACGCTTCTTTAAAGAGATGCGTTTTAAGTGAAGTTTTAAATGTTTTGAGGCAAGAGGATAATCTGGTGGAGTGAGGCAAGGAGTTCCAGAGACTAGGGGCAGCACGAAAAAAGTCCTGGAGGCGGTAGTGTGGGGGGGGTTTACAAAAGTTGTAGAAATAAGAAGGTCATTAGCAGAACGAAGAGGGCGGTGGGGGAGTATTTGGAGATGAAAGCAGAGATGTAAGGGGGAGCATTATTGTTGAGGGCTTTGTAAGTTAGGGTCATGATTTAAAATGTTATTCTTGAGGCTAAGGGAAGCCAGTGGAGTGATTGACAGAAAGGTGATGCGGACACTGAATGTTGTGTACGGAAGATGAGTCTAGCAGAGGCATTCATAATGGATTGAAGTGGAGACAGTCGGGTGGTGGGTAGGCCAACAAGAAGTGAGTTGCAGTAGTCTAGTCGAGAGATGATGAGAGAGTGTATTAGGATTTTAGTTGTGTCTTGTGTAAGATAGTGGCGAATTCTGGAGATGTTCTTTAGATGGAGAAGACAAGATTTAGTTAGTGATTGTATGTGAGGGATGAAAGACAGGGGGGGGGGGGGGTCTAGTAGAGCCCCAAGGCAATGGGCTTGGGAGGAGGGGGTGATTATGTCGTTGTTGACAGTGAGAGAGATGTGAGGATTTGACGCTGTGGGAGAGGGAGGGAAGATTAGGAGGGCATTAATCAGAGAGGCAGCACAGAGACCTAAGGTAACCCTGGAGGAGCTGCAGAGATCCACAGCAGAGACTGGAGTATCTGTACATAGGACGTCAATAAGCCGTACGCTCAATAAAGAGTGGCCAGAAGAAAGCCATTACTTTCAGCAAAAAACAAAATGGCACATTTTGAATTTGCGAAAAAGGCATGTGGGAGACTCCCAAAATGTATGGAGGAAGGTGCTCTGGTCTGATGAGACTAAAATTTTACTTTTTGACCATCAAAGAAAAAGCTATGTCTGGCGCAAACCCAACACACCACATCACCCAAAGAACACCATCCATGTTTTTCAGCAGCCGGGACTGGGAAACTGGTCGGAGTTGAGGGAAAGATGGATGGTGCTAAATACAGGGATATTCTTGAGCAAAACCTGTACCGCTATGTGCGTGATTTGAGGCTAGGATGGAGGGTCACCTTCCAGCAGGACAATGACCCCAAATACACTGCTAAAGCAATGCTTGAGTGGTTTAAGGGGAAACGTGTAAATGTGTTAGAATGGCCTAGTCACAGCCCAGACCTTAATCCAACATTTGGGAATCATATTTATTAATAATTTGCAGCAGATGATTTCTATTAATTATAAGAACATATATGAGAAATTAAGTGAGATTATTATATCCTGGAAAACATTAAACTTATCAATAACAGGGAGAATTGCAGCAATGAAGATGGCTCTTCTACCACGCTTTAACTATCTAGTAAGATGCATCCCACTGACAATACCTGAACACATGGTGGATAGATTCCAGACTGGTTGATGGATTCATTTATAATGGAAAGCGTCTTAGAATTAAAAGCAACTAATGGCAAGAAGATTTAATAGCAGGTTTTGCCTACCCGATATTGAAGACTTACTGTGAGGCAACAATACTATTGTATATTGTTAAATGGATGGACCCAACATATGTCAGCCAATGGAAACATATAGAAAACAATTATTTTAAAAGAAAAATGATTGACAAAATTCTACTAGAATATATAGATCTTAATTTAAGAGCCGGAGAAACGTTGGAAATAATTAGATCAGGATATAAATTCTGGTGTAAGAACAACATAAGATGGGATCTTTCTCCTTTTCCAAGTCCCATGATATCAATAGAAATGTTGAAAAATAAATTGGAGCTTCCTTTTTTTAAAAGATTGGTCTAAAAGAGGTATTAGATATACAAAGGATCTATTCATTAGGGGTGCATTTTGCACTTTTGAACAACTTGTCAGTAAGTATAATACCCCAAAACAAATCTGGTTAGATTACCTGAAGTTTAAAAAGGTATGGGAAGCTTCAAAATACTCCAATAAAGAGATAAGACCAATAATGCGTTTGAAAAAATAGTCTTTCAAAAAGATCAAAGCCATTTAAAATTGAGATGTTACAGGATTTTAAATAATGTATTAGCTAATAATAAATTAAGTAAAATTATTAGCTGGGAAAGAGACCTAGATACAAAGTGGAATAAGGAAGAATGGTTTAAAGGCTTAAACATAACAAAAAGATTTATTAAAAGCTCATCATATAGAGAAATCCAAAGTAAAATAATAAACAAATGGGCCCTCATTCAATTGTGATTTGGCCAATTGAATAGGGCCCTAAATAAGCACATAGCATATTTTTTTAAAGAAGTTTTTAGTTAGTGAAAACCTTGCTTTTGGATAGATGCTTACTAACTAAAAACTTCTTTAAAAAATATATGTTATGTGCTTATTTAGGGCCCTATTCAATTGGCCAAATCGCAAATGAATGAGGGCCATGGTATCTAGTTCCGACTCGGATTTCTCAGATATATCATGATGAAAATAAAAAATGATGTTGGAGAAACTGCGAGCAAGTTGGTTCGCATCTCATATATGATACAATTGTCCAATTATCCTTACATTTTGGGATCAATGTTTGGATCTCTTTGCTGAAAGTTTAACAACTAAAATTATGGTCTCCCCAGAACTAATACTGTTCCACTTCTTCCCGGATGATCTCCCTATGGACATTAAAGCTGGATTGCTACAAGTTATAATGGTAGCAAAGTGGATGCTTGCCTCTAGGTGGAACCAGATCTCGGCTCCTAGCTTAAATGAACTAAAAATAACAGTCAATAAGAATCGTGCTCTGGAAAGAGATTTCCAGAAATTAGGTATTATCAAAAATGTTACTATTAAATGGAAAATATGGGATTATCTTGAAAGCAAATAGTTTTAATAACGATGTCTGTACTATCATTGTTTTCGGGAATGTTTTATATTTATTTCCTTATTTTCATTATTTTAAGACCTCATTTGTCTTTGTTAGATATGTATGGGTATTTCATGTTTTTTGGACTAACTGCAGAAGCATTATACATTTTCAGTATTTTAATTGAATGAATGTTCTTGTAAGTAATATGTTTGTCAATTTGTATAAAATAATAAAAATGAAATCAAAAAAACTATTTCTGTTGTGCATTTGCCAGTGACTTGTATTATAATACAATGTGTATATAAAGGAATTCTGTTATCAGTTAAAAAGAGTGTCCCTATGCCTGCACATCTGCTATTACTATCTGCAGAGCATGCCCATCTGCTATTACTATCTGCAGAGCATGCCCATTACTATCTGCAGAACATGCCCATCTGCTATTACTATCTGCAGAGCATGCCCATCTGCTATTACTATCTGCAGAGCATGCCCATCTGCTATTACTATCTGCAGAGCATGCCCATTACTATCTGCAGAACATGCCCATCTGCTATTACTATCTGCAGAGCATGCCCATCTGCTATTACTATCTGCAGAGCATGCCCATCTGCTATTACTATCTGCAGAGCATGCCCATTACTATCTGCAGAGCATGGCCATTTGCTATTACTATCTGCAGAGCATGCCCATTACTATCTGCAGAGCGTGCCCATCTGCTATTACTATCTGCAGAGCATGCCCATTACTATCTGCATAGCATGCCCATCTGCTATTACTATCTGCAGAGCATGCCCATCTGCTATTACTATCTGCAGAGCGTGCCCATCTGCTATTACTATCTGCAGAGCATGCCCATTACTATCTGCAGAACATGCCCATCTGCTATTACTATCTGCAGAGCATGCCCATCTGCTATTACTATCTGCAGAGCATGCCCATTACTATCTGCAGAGCATACCCATCTGCTATTACTATTTAATGAGAGAACATCTAGCACTACAGAGAGACTGTATGCATGAGCTGCGGGGGACGGAGCATTGTTAGGACTATTTGAAAGATTTTAGTGAGTAAAAAACAGAACTATTTAGCACTTGTTAATACAAACATGTTTAGATATGTAAACAGGCAATTTATTTTAATATTTAAAACAGTGAACCTTCCATATCCGTATAGTATTTCTAGATTATACATTTTCAGCACAACATAGGAACTGAGCAATCACCACAATTCCTGTACACACACCCCACACTATTTATAGTGTCATTAATGTCAGTTTTCAGTCCGTTTTTTGTACCATGTGGGTCAGCATCAACCAAAGTGAGTATGGGTATGTGGAGCTGGTCCCAGAGTTTTCGGATAAGAAGCCGGGTGTTAAGGTCAGGGACACCTTTTCCCTGGGAGAGACAACAAGATGACAGCTGTTACAGACATAGAGGGCCAGTTGATACAGCAGATTACTATGAGAACCGGAGGATCTGTTCTTACCGTGATGAGAATGCAGGGGCCACATTTACTGCAGAAATCATCATCCAGACACCTCTGGAACGTGGCATCCTTCTCTATTATCAGAATAAACTTTGCCCGTGTATAAATGTCTCTGGGGTTAAGAATTCAAATCACAAAGGGAATTGTGTTAAAGAGTCACACAGGAAGTTCAAATATATTAGAATGTAATACTAATACTACTTACCTGTCAATCAGCCTTTCTGATGCACCCACTAAACCTGTCCCTCACTGATTTCATATTATGAATGTGAGTGTCCTGAAGACCCAGGGGTAATAAGCAATAAGTAACCATGATATTTTAGAAATGTATAACAGCACAAGCTTACAAACATCACATTTAAACTACTGCAATATTAATAACACACTGCTGAGAAAGTACTTGTCCTTATCTATAGTTTTATATTATACAATACATTTGGAACCTCTGTCTCTCTTTAAATTAAAATGTTATCTAACACAAACAAATATATATATCCTTTGTTATCTTTAGATATTTTGTCTGGTTCTTATTTTTGGCATGTGGCGATTAATCTTATCCTGCCAGTGGCTATATTTGGCAGTCACTCTCTAGGATAAATAACCAGCCTTATAATATCTGCAGCCGAGGAACTTAATGGAAAAGAATAACAAACGCGAAGTAATCCAGGAGACCACTGTTTGTCTTGGAGTTCCGTTTGCTTTTAATTTCACGCCCTGTTTAACTTGAGTACTTAAAGGATACTTGTGATTCCTTCCACATTAGATGGCACGAGGACTCCCTAAAAAAGCAAGCACACATATTTCATGGTTTGTTAAAGCATTACACCTGCTCCCAAATTATTTGAGGTCACAAGGAAATTGAATAACATGGATGTTATTCTTAACTCAGACATGGTTTAAACCTGGTACATTACCAACTCCTTCATCTGGATTTCTATTTAGGCTACAAATATTTTTTACATGTCGGTTTCATATTAAATATATATTATTTTCTTTAAATTTCTCTTCATTATGGAAGTGATTTGACTGCACAGATTGTCATACAGCCATGTTAATTTTACATAGCCATATAAATACTTCCATATATCCTTTATTTTTATTTTTTAAGAAAGTATAAAGTCCAAACAAGGTGGTAGGTAGTGGAGAAGGGGAAGGAAGGCAAGCGGTAGGGAAGTATTAAGCGGTGGTGGCGCAGGGTGTCCTGGGTCCAGGTGTTACACAATTTCTTAGTGCCACCTTTTAAGTTACAATGTGTGATAATGTGTGCCCACTTCCCCTCAGCCCCTTTGTCCCGGGTAGTTAGGGTATATAATTTGTAGGGACCACTATGTGTGCCCACTTCCCCTCAGCCCCTTTGTCCCGGGTAGTTAGGGTATATAATTTGTAGGGACCACCATGTGTGATAATGTGTGCCCACTTCCCCTCAGCCCCCTTGTCCTCGGTAGTTAGGGTATATAATTTGTAGGAACCACTATGTGTAATAAGGTGTGCCCACTTCCCCTCAGCCCCTTTGTCCCGGGTAGTTAGGGTATATAATTTGTAGGGACCACTATGTGTGCCCACCTCCCCTCAGCCCCATTGTCCTGGGCAGTTAGGGTATTTAATGTGTAGGAAGCACTATGTGTAATAAGGTGTGGGAGGCTTTGTGTGGTCACTTACCGTTGACTTTCCGCTGCAGTTCACTTTAGTCCCATCTTCTTCTGTGAACCACAAGTCTCCGGCAAGACATCCCTTGGAAGTAGAGAGCTGTGGGAGAGATGGGTCAGAATTTACTGGATACGGTGAGCTATGATATCTGCTAATGGGTTAACAGGTCCCGGGCTGCTCTTGGGCACACAGGAGTACATGTATGACAGGTATGTGCCAGCAGATTCTGTAGCACATTATTGTCTTTATTTATATCGCGCCAACATATTCCGTAGCGCTGGACAGTGGTATTGTACAAGGCAAAAAACAAACTTAACACCTTATAAAGAATTGAGGGCCCTGGTTTTGAGCATATAATCAAATGCACATAGTGCTTGTTTCCAAGACACGGACACACAATTGAAAACTCGCAAACTTGCAATCTAACATGGATAGACCTTCACATACATTACCATCAGCACATTGTACATATCTAGATACATGAGGAGATGAGGGCCCAGCTCACAATCTAAGAGGTGATGGTAGATAGAAACATGAGGTTGGGAGCCTGCTGGATGGATAATGATAATTATGAGTCCCAAATGTTCTAGGAAAGGAGGTAGATGGTAAGCTTCTCTGAACAGATGGGTTTTCAGAGAATGTTTGAATATTTGAAGACTGGGAAGACTCTTATAGATAGAGGCAGTGAATCCCAAAGAACGGGACTGATCTTGAGAAGGTCTGCAGGTGAGCCAAAAGGCATCTAACAGCAAAGTGGACGTCTGCTAGATTCTGTATACAAAGGAAGTGCCGAGCTCACATCTCAAGCAAACGCACATCACTGACACGAGTTTGTGAGACAATCATGATCATTTATAAAAAAAATCTGAATGCAATAAAGCTAAGGTATAGTTTATTAATTATTTTTTGTCCATGGACTAATAATGTTGAAGTTCTGTACTTATATTTATGGCGTGCTTTGTGAAGACAAGATAGCCCATCCAAACCTTTATTGTAATGGGATGTGAATAATGTATATATAAAAGGAAACAGTAACCTATAAACTTACAATGTGTAGGCTTATTCTTGGCATCTTCAGCATACAGGAAATGTCATTAATGATGCTATCAACAATGATCTGGGTTCCGTAAAGTTGTACATTATCGTAATAAATATCTCTGCAGAAGAAGGTGAAATGTAATTAGTGTGAGTTTGTGATGGACTAACAAGATGCCGGTTCTACAGATATGAGTAATTACACTTAACATGAGTTTTATATTAACAGATACATTTTTATCACTATGGAGATAAAAAAAAAAACTTATATGAATTATCTATTAGAGTTGCATTGCTGCCATTTTCTTCCAACACTTCCATTGGGCCTTTAATTAATCACTGTGTTAAATCATTTATCCTACTAGGCTATCATTGTTTTTAAGTTTTGCGAATTCCACCTGTCTGTCTCACTAAAATCCCCTATAAGAGACAGACACAAGAAACTCCTTCAATATAATTCCACATTCTGAAGACAAATATATAACATACCTTTTTGTTGCATAAGTGTTAGTCTGCACTAATTTATATATCACAGACAGAATCTTAAGCGTTAGAGCTGTGGGAAAAGACAAACACAATATATTTATACTATGTGAAAAATGATTGAATGTTTTTTTTATTGTGTATGCAGTGTTTGGGCCTGTATTCAGAGCTTAAAAGAGATATAAGCCTTGATTTACATAAAGGTCCACTGCACACTGAAAACATATATATACAGTATATATATATATATATATATATATATATATATATATATATATATATATATATATGATAACGTAAGTCTGACTAAGAGTATAATTAATCAGAATAAGTCCTACCGCTAGTGTTTAAAAATCTGATTCTAGTCCAGGACCCTGGAGGGATCCATGATACTTTGGTGCAAGCATGTGAGGGCCATTTATGGTTTGTTATTTAGTTCTGACTCTGGACTGGTCATGAGGAACAAGAATGGTGTCAATTTCAATGTTATCCTAATTTTAAAAAAGGTTCTGGACATCTGCCTGTTCGCTCCGGCCCAATCCTTCCATCCACTGATAAGCTACAAACACACACATCATCCTACTCTCAGGATGTGATCTAATAAACACAACATGTATTCCTCATAAACAAAGTCTTCAAAAATCCAGATTTACGACTTGATGCCAAGGGGTCGAGCCCCAACATGAACACTCAACCCCAAATTACTTAATGACCCCAAAATTAAGGAGAAAATCCACAAGGCAATTGAGGAATACTTCATGCTCAACACTGGGGGAAGAGGTACAGACGGCAGCACACAAAGCAGTCATCAGGGCAGTGTGTATCCAGCTAGGGGCAGCAGCAAAAAAGCAGACCCAAATCAGATCACAACACTAAGAAAATCACATGAAACGATCGTAAAATGTAAACAAGAACTAAATTCACTGCTATGGAATTAAATGGTATCTATTCTAAAACACACACAAGCAAAATTATGTTAAAAACGACAACAAACCATTTGGAATGTTAGCCAAAAGACTTAAAGAACAAAGAGCAGACTCCTTTATCCCCAAAATAACTAACAAAAAGAATCACACCGTGTTTAAAGCAGACCAAGTAGCTAAAGCAATCCAGCAGTTTTATCAAAAATCATATTCAGCCCCAAACCAATCAGGTACGCAAAACCACAGGACAAAAATGGAGGCGTTCCTATCCTCTATCGACATACTACTGATAGATAAACATAAAGTAGATGATCTCACGGCTCGAATCTCACTAGAAGAAATCAAAACTGCCATAGGAAACACAAAACCGCATGGAGCCCCTGGCCCGGATGGATACTCAAATTTCAGGAACCACTTTCACCACACCTCCAGAAGCCATTTAATGATTTTCTCTCTGGGGAAAAGATACAAACACAATTCTTAGAAGCAAAAATTATAGTGATACATAAAAAGGGCAAAGACCCCGCACAGTGTGGGAGTTACAAGCCAATCACCCTGATAAACCCAGACACTAAATTATACTCCAAGATCATAGCAAATAGATTAGCACCATTGCTGCCAGAAGTGATCCATCCGAACCAAGTTGGCTTCATAGCGGGAAGGGAGGCACCAGACAACCCAAGAAGGATCATTAACCTCATAGACTGCGCCTCCAGTGACGGTATACCAATGATGCTGCTGTCACTGGACGCAGAAAAGCCTTTGACAGAATTGATTGGGCATTCATGAGAGTAACACTTCTGAAATTCGGCCTGCCTGAAAGCTTTCTGAACGGCATTCTATCATTCTATGTAGATCCAAAAGCATACATCTCATACCAAGGATTCAAATCGCAGCTATTCGACATAACAAGGGGCACGAGACAGGGATGCCCATTGTCTCCTTTGCTCTTCCCCCCGTCTGGAACCCTAAGCGATAGCTATTAGGAACAACCCAGACATAACAGGCGTCCAAGTAGGCCCAAACGAATACAAACCGAATCTCTTCGCAGATTATATACTGCTCACAATTACTAAACCACTAACCAGTATCCCCAACATGTTTAAGCTACTAGCAAAATTCAGCCAAGTATCAGGATTCAAAGTAAATACAAACAAAAGTATAACCCTTAACATATTCCTACCCAAACAATTCTGGCATCAAATTTCTCATTCAAATGGTCATCAAATTATATCACATATCTTGGAATCCAAATGACCAGAACTTTAAAATTAATATACGAGGCAAACTATCGCGACACGTTCAAAAACATTTACAAGGATATAAAACGGTGGTCCACCATAAATATCTCATGGCTAGGCAAAATACACACAATCAAAATTAATATAGTTCCGAAATTATTATTACAATTCCGCACAATCCCAACACTGATTAACTTACATGAACTAAAAGCATTACAGAAAAAGCTCTCAAACTTTATATGGAGCAATAAAAGACCCAGAGGGGAAGAACATATCGATACTATATAACCATCTAAATGATTTGGCCACTCCAGATAATTTGTACTATAGAGCCGCATGGGAAACAGAGCCAACCAGAATTCACCAAGCAGGCAACACAAGAACCGATACATGCACAAGACGGTGCGGGGATATAGGTAACCTCAAACACATGTTATGGGACTGCCCTATGATTAGACACACTTGGATAGTAACTTATGATGCACTAGATGAACTATGGGGCTTAAAGATGCCAAAGAAACCAGAAGAAGCAATCTTAGGATTACCCATTACAGGGATGTCCAAATCTGAGCAGTTTCAAACCTACCAAATATTCCTTGCAACCAGATGCATAATTGCAAAATACTGGAAACTGACGACGCGCTGTTCCCAGCAGTATTGCAAAAAGTCAAGTTCATTCAATCCATGAGCACCCTATCAGCAGAGCTAGACGAGAAGTACAAACGCTGGGCCTCCTGCTGGGATATCTGGGGTCAATGTAAGACCCGGTCAATCTTACAGCATTTACCACAAGGCCTGAAACCCATTGCTGTCAGTGGGAAATGTACGACGTATATTGACAGTAAAACTCTAAAACTGCAACGAGAAAGTAACAGGATATGTTATGTTTTGTAAGGGAAAATTTACTCTGTGTAGAAAAGTTGAAACCTTTATTTTCTCCATAACCCATTGTATTCATAGATATTCATAGAATGCCAATTTTCTGAAACTTTGCTTAAAAAATGTTTAGTTTAAACGTAAGGAATTATTGCAATTTGCACTCACATAGACAACCTACCTGTTTCATGTTTATTTAACACTTTTTGCAGTTACATAGTTAAATACAAGTTAAATGATGACACTTCCTAACACACCGGGAGGGTCTACAAGCACTGATCACGAATGCAGTTGCAATTCTACAAGATTTTACAGCATTTTATTATACAAAAGTATATTACAAAGTTGTTTATCTTTCTGTATACTAATCCATAGCAGTAGTTCTTTAAATGCAGTTCAGTGCAAACAGCTCTCTCACCAAACTTCTGTGCTGATTTGGGGGAGTCGCTCCTCACTTTTCGAGTGATACAATCCTTCATCATCTGCAGCCCGACTGTCTTACTAAACCTGTAATTACACAGAGTTATGACCAGTCAGGGCACACACGGCAAACCTGTTTTTATTTAGAAAAAAAAGTGATGTCTCTGCTAGACCTTGGAACATAATATGTTTGTGGAAGCTGTGCGTTTGAGAGTTGTGTTTAAATTCCTGGGGACAAGTGCTGGCGTTTGTTGATGCAAGCAGCCTGCTTCTGTCTTTAAGAGGGAAGGGGTGAAGTGTCAATTGAAATCAGATCCAATCATCTAACAAAGCCTCATTATCTCTAAATGTTCCCTGATCCCCCCCCCCCCCCCTCACTCCAGTGACAGACTAAACAAACACAGCCTTGTTATCCAGGTATTAGGAAGTGGTGTATAAAAGACAAAATGGATTCCTCTTTTCATAAAAATAATCTTCAAATGTTCACAAAAAAAGTGCCCTTTTTCTTGGTCCTTAAAGCTTGAGGTGAGTTTATATTTCAATAGTTGGCAGGGATGATATTTACTCTATATTAGCCCAGCTGGATCGGTTGTCAAAGGTCAGGACAGGAGCTTGGTTCTTGGCCAGGCTTTCCAGGACCCCCTGGATAATGTTCTCAATTGCTGCAAGAACCTGAGAACTGAGATAAGGTATTAGTATTTTATTATTAACCTTTATTTGTAATGCACCTACATTTTCTGTAGCGCTAAACAGGGTAAACAAGCCAAAAACAAATTTAATAAATTACAAAAATGGAGGACCTGAGTTATTGAGTTTAAAGCCAAGCAAACAAAGAGCTTTCTGTAAAGCACTCAACAAGACTGAAAACTCACAAACTTACAGTCTAAGGGTATGGGTGAGGTATAGAAAGGTGAGGTACAATATATTGAGTATATTATGGCTGAAGGGGGTGAGCTTAGAGATGAGCGTTGGATTATTCACCCACTAATAAGCAACGTGAGCTGGCTTAGACCGTCGCGCGACAGGTTAGTTTTACCCTACTGATTTGAGGGAGGAGAATAGTCTAGTGGAGCAAGGTAAGGAGTTCCACAGAATAGGGGCAGCATGAGAAAAGTCCTGAAGGTGGGAGTGAGAGGAGGTGACAGGGGAGGATGATAGAAGAAGAAGGTCATTATCAGAGCGAAGAGGACGGTTGGGAAAGTATTTAGAGATAAGAGCATAGATATAAGATGGTGCATCATTATTGAGGGCTTTAAACGTTAAATTTGATTCTGGAAGCCGCCAGGAAGACAGTGGAGTGACTGACAGAGAGGAGCTGCAGACACAGGGTGATGAGTAGGGTAGATGAGTCTGGCGGAGGTGTCAGTATTGACTAAAGTGGAGACAGACGGGGAGACTAGCAAGGAGAGAGTTACAGTAGTCAAGGCGGGATATGATAAGAGAGTGTCTTGTGAGAGAAAGTGACGTATTCTGGAAATGTTTTTTAGGTGAAATGACAAGATTTAGTGAGGGATTGTATGTGAGGAATGAAAGAGATGGCGGGATCCAGAAGAATCCCAAGACAACAGGCGTGAGAAGTGAGCGTCATGGTCGCATTGTCAACGGTGAGACAGATGTGAGGAATGGAAGTTGTGGAAGACGCTGGGAAGATTAGAAGTTCCGTCTTTGACATATTGCGTTTGAGTTGACGGGCGGACATCCAGGAGAATGTGCTAGAGAGGTAGTTGGCAACATGAGTTAGAAGAGAGCGGGATAGATCTGGCGCAGATTGGTAAATGTGGGTGTCATCAGCATATAGATGGTATTGAAATCTAAAAGAGTTTATCTAAAAGAGTTTATTTCCTAAACCACAGTGGTCATTTAAACTGCTGATACAGACATCAAAGCTCTTTATTGCTCACTGACTCCATGTTGTCACTGGCAGCCATCTTGTCACCATTGTGTTAGTCGTTTTTAGGCAATGGAGGAAGAAAACTGTATTTCACAGTCTGGGAAGATTTTGTTGATTTAATTACTAATATACATTTTATTACAAACCTACATAATGTAAAAAAACAGACAGTTTAAAATAGCTATATCTTGCCTGGATACCACCTCCTGAACTTTGTCTGATGCACAGGACCGCTGCTCCTCATTTTGTCCCAGATTCTGCAACAAAGAAATCCGGTGTCGCTCTAAGCAGCGGAAAAAATCAGGATTGAGATAAGAGGCCATGTCTAGAAAATAGAAAAGGTCACGTTAGAAATAAAAACATTCTGTGATCTAAATTACATCTGGTTTTGTAACTCTCAGAATTATAATTGGCAATATCCTTATAATTACTTGATATCTCAATGGGCAAAAGAGGGGCACACGTCTTTGAATTCAGATGCATACGTTATTTGGTATTATTTAGCAATTCACCAACAGTGGGTACAGCTACAGCAATGTGCCTATATATATATATATATATATATATATATATATATATATATATATATATATATAGTCTGTCCACGGGCTACAGACGACCCGATGACTTACTGAAGACCTGTACTTAAGAATGGGCTCCCAAGGTTTTTGTTATTCGTTTTGATGTTGTGTCTGTTTGAATTGAAAGAAATAGCACAATAGTTTCTGTATCTTATTATTACAGTACATGGATATTATTATTATTATTACAGTACTGGCAACTTGCCCATCAGAAATGACGGGAATACAATTTTAAGGCTGGGAATGCTGTACCTTTGGCGCTCATCGTTGCAAGCCTCTACCCCCTCCCCTTTCCCCGTGTATTTTAGGGGCCGAGCGATGAGTGTTACTGCCTTGGGTTAAGTATTACTGACTTCCAGCTCTGTTTTACTGCCTTAAGCCTCGTTTTCGTCCTGTTACGTTTTTCAGGGGTTATTTTGTTTCTCGCTTAGGTGATTTTTGAGCGTGAAAGAACGCCAAGTATGCCTCAAATTCACTTGCAACCTCACTCACAGGCTCCCCCTGTACTGTGTGTGAGCGTGTAAGTTAATTTGAGGCATATTTGTGTTTTTCTCGTCTTTCCAGTTCTGTCAATCGCGAGGCCGCAGTTTATGTACGGGCTTCAGTCCTAAATCCTACGGAGCTTGCAATTCCATTTGCGTTCCAAAGTCCTACAGGGCTCGCGCTAAGTGCTTGTGGTGCTCATCGCAAGCCCTGCAATGAGTGCCTTAGGTGCTCATTGCAGCCTAAGTGCCACGGGCCTTGCAGTCACGTAACGTCAACTGCTCACCTCGCTTTGCGAGGGCCGCAATATTCCTGAGCTTTACCAAGGTTGCGTATTGTATTATTATTACCACATAAAAGCCATTATAGTATTATTAATATTATTCCTTAGAAATCCAGGTTGTATACAAATAAGACAAAAAGACGTTCTCAGGAACGTACCCGGGACCAAATATTATATATATATATATATATATATATATATATATATATATATGAGGAGTGAGGCAGCCGTGGTTGTGCAGTAATCCTGATAAATAATCAGACTACTGCAGTATATAGTGATACCTTTTTTATTGGACAAACATATTCATAATTATTATGGCAGGCTTTCAAGGCCTTCCTCTTCGTCAGAGGCTATACTCAAAATTAGTAAAATATATAGATAGATGGTGCAAAAGTATCTACACACTGTTACTCTAAATAAATACACGGCTATATTGCATATTGTGTTGTATTTGCTAGCAGTTAACAGAAATCTTAGGACTTCACAAGGATACCTCACATTGCTTAAATTGTTTTAATAATTTCACAAAATATGTGCAAATAACGTTAGAATAAAGTGATACTCATTCACTGTGCTTATAATTTCAGACATAGTGTTTTTTCAATCTGTATTCAACATTCAGAAGTGAAATCTGAGGAACCTCAACATGCCAATGATTTATAAAAGGACATCTGAAAAGAGTTGTTTGATATTGTGTTTTTTTTTTTTTTTTAAATGAAGTAAAATTTTGTAAAGTTTTTCCCTTCATTTATGATAAATATATGTACCATGTTCAATATATAACTAGTTTGTCAGCCCTTCTGTGCAGGTGCTGCCATTGGTAGTGACTAGAGATACCATTAGCACACAGTGTCCCTTCGTGTCCCCCTTATGTGCCAAGCATCCATTCTGTACCCTAAAAATGGCTGACCTTCTGACCGGGGTACCCTGACAGAAACCGCTCAAACACTGAGCCCGCACAGCCCAACTCCTCTAGCAGGGGTGCTTAGTTATATAAAATAACATCATTTACCCATTTTTGTATTCTTAAGGAAGATATTTGAATCTGGGAGATATGTATTACCAATACATATAAATATCTAAAATTATGTAAGGTTTAAATTAAATAATAAAAAAATACTAATCTTTCTAAAAAATAAACACATTGACTCCCCCACTAGTACAATTGGTTTAATCCATTCAGCCATTTCACGAGTGCACCACCAGAGAGCGCTGTGTGACAGATACTCATGTAATGGCGGCGGGCAATATTATGTAATCCGTTTATTACTCGCAATATGCCTCATTTAAACAGTAACATTTGTGTAAACCTCTTTATAGAAGTGTTAAAAATCTGAAAATGTATTATGTATTGCTAGTTTTTGTGAGTGTAGCTTTTATTTTAAAATCCAAAGTTTCAGTCGCCGAGGTGTTTTTTTTAAAATTATTATTGATGTGAGAATTAATCTATCCATTTATTATTATTATTATTATTATTATTATGTGGTATTTCATCAGTTTATATGTTTTTGTATGAATATTCATCAATTTATATTTTGTGTGAGAAATCATCAGTTTGTATGTTTGGGAAATGCCATCAATGGATTGGTATGTTGTGTGATTGTGTTATGTGAGAAATCATCATTTTATGTTATGTGAGAAATCATCAGTTTGTATGTTTTGTGAGAAATCATCAGTTTGTTATGTGAGAAATCATCAGTTTGTTATGTGAGAAATCATCAATTTGTTTTGTGAGAAATCATCAGTTTGTATGTTTTGTGAGAAATCATCAGTTTGTTATGTGAGAAATCATCAGTTTGTTATGTGAGAAATCATCAATTTGTTTTGTGAGAAATCATCAGTTTGTATGTTTTGTGAAAAATCATCAGTTTGTTATGTGAGAAATCATCAGTTTGTTATGTGAGAAATCATCAGTTTGTTATGTGAGAAATCATCAATTTGTTTTGTGAGAAATCATCAGTTTGTATGTTTTGTGAGAAATCATCAGTTTGTTATGTGAGAAATCATCAGTTTGTTATGTGAGAAATCATCAGTTTATGTTTTGTGAGAAATCAGTTTGTATGTTTTGTGAAAAATCATCAGTTTATGTTATGTGAGAAATCATCAGTTTATGTTTTGTGAGAAATCATCAGTTTATGTTATGTGAGAAATCATCAGTTTATGTTTTGTGAGAAATCAGTTTCTGTTATGTGAGAAATCATCAGTTTGTATGTTTTGTGAGAAATCATCAGTTTATGTTATGTGAGAAATCATCAGTTTCTGTTATGTGAGAAATCATCAGTTTGTATGTTTTGTGAAAAATCATCAGTTTATGTTATGTGAGAAATCATCAGTTTATGATTTGTGAGAAATCATCAGTTTATGTTATGTGAGAAATCATCAGTTTATGTTATGTGAGAAATCATCAGTTTATGTTTTGTGAGAAATCAGTTTCTGTTATGTGAGAAATCAGCAGTTTGTATGTTTTGTGAGAAATCATCAGTTTATGTTATGTGAGAAATCATCAGTTTCTGTTATGTGAGAAATCATCAGTTTGTATGTTTTGTGAGAAATCATCAGTTTGTGTGAGAAATCATCAGTTTGTGTTAAGTGAGAAATCATCAGTTTGTATGTTTTGTGAGAAAACATCAGTTTGTTATGTGAGAAATCATCAGTTTATGTTTTGTGAGAAATCAGTTTGTATGTTTTGTGAAAAATCATCAGTTTATGATATGTGAGAAATCATCAGTTTATGTTTTGTGAGAAATCATCAGTTTATGTTATGTGAGAAATCATCAGTTTATGTTTTGTGAGAAATCAGTTTCTGTTATGTGAGAAATCATCAGTTTGTATGTTTTGTGAGAAATCATCAGTTTATGTTATGTGAGAAATCATCAGTTTATGTTATGTGAGAAATCATCAGTTTGTATGTTTTGTGAGAAAACATAAGTTTGTTTTGTGAGAAATCATCAGTTTATGTTTTGTGAGATATCATCAGTTTCTGTTATGTGAGAAATCATCAGTTTGTATGTTTTGTGAAAAATCATCAGTTTATGTTATGTGAGAAATCATCACTTTATGTTATGTGAGAAATCATCAGTTTATATTATGTGAGAAATCATCAGTTTATGTTTTGTGAGAAAACATCAGTTTCTGTTATTTGAGAAATCCGTTTCTGTTATGTGAGAAATCATCAGTTTGTATGTTTTGTGAGAAATCATCAGTTTATGTTATGTGAGAAATCATCAGTTTATGTTATGTGAGAAATCATCAGTTTGTATGTTTTGTGAGAAAACATAAGTTTGTTTTGTGAGAAATCATCAGTTTATGTTTTGTGATAAATCATCAGTTTCTGTTATGTGAGAAATCATCAGTTTGTATGTTTTGTGAGAAATCATCAGTTTGTGTTGTGTGAGAAATCATCAGTTTGTGTTAAGTGAGAAATCATCAGTTTGTATGTTTTGTGAGAAAACATCAGTTTGTTATGTGAGAAATCATCAGTTTATGTTTTGTGAGAAATCAGTTTGTATGTTTTGTGAAAAATCATCAGTTTATGATATGTGAGAAATCATCAGTTTATGTTTTGTGAGAAATCATCAGTTTATGTTATGTGAGAAATCATCAGTTTATGTTTTGTGATAAATCATCAGTTTATGTTATGTGAGAAATCATCAGTTTGTATGTTTTGTGAGAAATCATCAGTTTATGTTATGTGAGAAATCATCAGTTTATGTTATGTGAGAAATCATCAGTTTGTATGTTTTGTGAGAAAACATAAGTTTGTTTTGTGAGAAATCATCAGTTTAGGTTTTTTGATAAATCATCAGTTTCTGTTATGTGAGAAATCATCAGTTTGTATGTTTTGTGAAAAATCATCAGTTTATGTTATGTGAGAAATCATCAGTTTATGTTATGTGAGAAATCATCAGTTTATGTTTTGTGAGAAAACATCAGTTTCTGTTATTTGAGAAATCAGTTTCTGTTAGGTGAGAAATCATCAGTTTGTATGTTTTGTGAGAAAACATAAGTTTGTTTTGTGAGAAATCATCAGTTTGTATGTTTTGTGAGAAAACATCAGTTTATGTTATGTGAGAAATCATCAGTTTGTATGTTTTGTGAGAAAACATCAGTTTGTTATGTGAGAAATCATCAGTTTATGTTTTGTGAGAAAACATCAGTTTATGTTATGTGGGAAATCATCAGTTTATGTTTTGTGAGAAAACATCAGTTTATGTTATTTGAGAAATCAGTTTCTGTTATGTGAGAAATCATCAGTTTGTATGTTTTGTTAGAAAACATCAGTTTGTTAAGTGAGAAATCATCAGTTTGTATGTTTTGTGAGAAATCAGTTTGTTATGTGAGAAATCATCAGTTTATGTTTTTGTGAGAAAACATCAGTTTATGTTATGTGAGAAATCATGAGTTTATGTTATGTGAGAAATCATCAGTTTGTTATGTGAGAAATCATCAGTTTGTGTTATGTGAGAAATCATCAGTTTATGTTATGTGAGAAATCATCAGTTTATGTTTTGTGAGAAATCATCAGTTTGTATGTTTTGTGAGAAAACATCAGTTTGTTATGTCAGAAATCATCAGTTTATGTTTTGTGAGAAATCATCAGTTTGTATGTTTTGTGAGAAAACATCAGTTTGTTATGTGAGAAATCATCAGTTTATGTTTTGTGAGAAAAAATCAGTTTATGTTATGTGAGAAATCATCAGTTTATGTTTTGTGAGAAATCATAAGTTTATGTTTTGTAAGAAAACATCAGTTTATGTTATTTGAGAAATCATCAGTTTGTATGTTTTGTGAGAAAACATCAATTTGTTAAGTGAGAAATCATCAATTTGTATGTTTTGTGAGAAAACATCAGTTTATGTTATGTGAGAAATCATCAGTTTATGTTTTGTGAGAAAACATCAGTTTATGTTATTTGAGAAATCAGTTTCTGTTATGTGAGAAATCATCATTTTGTATGTTTTGTGAGAAAACATCAGTTTGTTAAGTGAGAAATCATCAGTTTGTATGTTTTGTGAGAAATCAGTTTGTTATGTGAGAAATCATCAGTTTATGTTTTTGTGAGAAAACATCAGTTTATGTTATGTGAGAAATCATGAGTTTATGTTATGTGAGAAATCATCAGTTTGTTATGTGAGAAATCATCAGTTTGTGTTATGTGAGAAATCATCAGTTTATGTTATGTGAGAAATCATCAGTTTATGTTTTGTGAGAAATCATCAGTTTATATGTTTTGTGAGAAAACATCAGTTTGTTATGTCAGAAATCATCAGTTTATGTTTTGTGAGAAATCATCAGTTTGTATGTTTTGTGAGAAAACATCAGTTTGTTATGTGAGAAATCATCAGTTTATGTTTTGTGAGAAATCATAAGTTTATGTTTTGTAAGAAAACATCAGTTTATGTTATTTGAGAAATCATCAGTTTGTATGTTTTGTGAGAAAACATCAATTTGTTAAGTGAGAAATCATCAATTTGTATGTTTTGTGAGAAAACATCAGTTTATGTTATGTGAGAAATCATCAGTTTGTATGTTTTGTGAGAAAACATCAGTTTGTTATGTGAGAAATCATCAGTTTATGTTTTGTGAGAAAACATCAGTTTATGTTATGTGAGAAATCATCAGTTTATGTTTTGTGAGAAAACATCAGTTTATGTTTTGTAAGAAAACATCAGTTTATGTTATTTGAGAAATCATCAGTTTGTATGTTTTGTGAGAAAACATCAATTTGTTAAGTGAGAAATCATCAATTTGTATGTTTTGTGAGAAAACATCAGTTATGTGAGAAATCATCAGTTTGTATGTTTTGTGAGAAATCATCAGTTTATGTTATGTGAGAAATCATCAGTTTATGTTTTGTAAGAAAACATCAGTTTATGTTATTTGAGAAATCATCAGTTTGTATGTTTTGTGAGAAAACATCAATTTGTTAAGTGAGAAATCATCAATTTGTATGTTTTGTGAGAAAACATCAGTTATGTGAGAAATCATCAGTTTGTATGTTTTGTGAGAAATCATCAGTTTATGTTATGTGAGAAATCATCAGTTTGTATGTTTTTGTGAGAAATCATCAATTTATGTTTTGTTCTAATTTATCAAATTTTATATTTTTATGTGATCATTCAGCAATTTATATTCCCGTATTGGTCCGAATATAAGCCGCACCCGCATATAAGCCTCACCTGTAAAATTCAAGGGGAAAAAATAGAAAAAAGATAGTACTCGAATATAAGCCGCACCCGTAAAATTGGAGAGAAAAAGACTCTCTCCAAGTGATCAGCCATTGCAGGAAACAGGCTTTCTAATTAGTACTGTAACTTCTTTTGCAGGTTACAGGCCTTACAGGATGTTAGGATCACTAAAACCCGTAAATCGCTATTCAATTGCTACAATACCGCAGTCTCAAGCACGCAAATCAGCACCCTTAACTCGCCATCGCACAAATCGGTAGTCATTTTACGTTCGCGAATAGAAGCTGCACACGTAACTCGCAAGCTCGCAAATCGGCAGTGAATTATTTTACGGTTGCAAATATAAGCCGCACCGGTAACTCGCAAAAAGGTGCGGCTTATATTCGGACCAATCCGGTATGTGAGAAATCATCAATTTATGTGAGAATTAATTCATTAATTTATGCGAGAATTAATTAATATGTATGTTATGTGCGAATTCATCAATTCGTATGTTATCTTATGAGAATTCAGCTAATGTTAGTAAATATAGGATGTGAGTATTGATCAGTTCCCATGGTAACATGAATTAGAGAGGTCTCGTCTCACCTTGGTGGCCCACATCTTGTAGTAGTAGTATATATATAAATATATATAAATAATGGCTATTTTGTGTTGTAGGTATCACTAAGCTCCTATCTATGAATCCCCAGACATAGATATTACTACACAGATGTCACGGATTAGAAAACAGTGGATAACAGGTGGGTTAAAAATATTTTTGGAGAAAATCTGAATTCTATAGGATTCTATATGCTTTTTGTTTCCTCGCTTCCTGAGATCTGCAGCATATGGTGTGAGGGAGGAGGGGAGAGGTGAGGAGGATTTGTTAGATACAGCCCTTCCTCTTCACAAATGTAAATAACACAGGCAATTTAACTAAAGTATCATGGATGCTTCCAGGATCCAATCTGATTAAAAAGTACATTTATGAATTTTTCACTGCTAAACAATGCTTTTATTTAGACTCAAAGTTTTCAAACATATATTTCTGTCATTGCACGGTGTTGCATTAAAATGTAAAGTTATAAAATAAATGCACAGTTAAAATAAGCACAGAAGTCAATACAATCCATACAACAGTCAATAAAAAGATATATAAGGGTAAAAACATATAAAGCACGTATTATTACTTAGGAGCCGGGAAGATTTTATAGTAGCCCTTCTGGATCTCTATCATGGTGAAGGGGCTTGGGCACCTCAATGAAGCATGTAGGGTCACCCAAGATGGGCAGGTCATAGTAGAGAGGACAGACAAATTGCAGTCCACTGGAGAAGAAACTGGCAGCAGACAGTATCTTTGCCATGAAAACCCTCATGGATGAGCTAAACCAGATACAAGATGAGTCTGCTGTGCTGCGGTCCATAGGGTCATGGAGCGTCATACACATAATAAAATATAGGGGGATTTACGAAGCATCTCAACTGCATCTCTTGATTTCCTATGGGAGACCACAGACCTTTTCTCGTCATTAACGGTGGGAAGATGTCTAGTAGTTTCTCCTCATAGTTATATGGCTGTTTGCATCTCCTGTGAGGCCTGAGACCGTACAGTAGAGGGGGCTGTAGGAATTACTAATAACACACCTAGTACCCTGCCCAGAGAATCACACAAGCTGCTCTTGTCATGCACACTGCCCATAAGGATTCTGGGTAACAAGACGCACGTAGACATTGTGCAGAGAATGGCTACTGTAGTTTTACATGGGCTGTACAACACAATTGGTGAGGAAACATGACAGAAATATGAACATATATGTCGTTGAGAGTAATAAGAATAAGCATATGACTTTCAAATGCTGCCCTCTTAAAGTGTTTTTTTTTTCTTTCTATTCAATAGTTATTTAAAAGAGCACTTAAAGACACACTAAACATCTACGGTATATTATTTCTAGGCATTACAATACATTTTCTGTGTTAAAAATTACAAATAAAAAAATGGCAACTTTTAAAATTACAGATTTCAGGAAATCACATTCTTGGTCTTTCTAGCTTAGCATTGATTTCTGTGCAGAGTAAATGCGCTCCTCTAGATGGTGAGATGCGCAGGTTACTCACCTGGTGCATCAGGTAGTAGTAGTACAAATGAAAATGTCAGAGGGAGTGGTGAGGAAAGTGATTGACAGATTTCTTAGTCAAATAGTATTTATTTATCTTTATAGCGCACATATAACATTTCAGGAGCCGACTGTCTGGCCAGATTCTCCAGTCTCATCTCCAGCCCCCACATTTAGTCCCTATTGTTTGTGTTTTGGTCTGGTGGATGTCATTCTCATAATATGCTGTGCTCTGAAGACGTGGGTTTTTGGCTGATTTAAGGCTGGTTGCAGACAGTTTAATCTTACACAAGAGTTATTTTGAGAATAATAGATTCCACAGGAACAGCATTAAAAAGAGTACTTCCACCTCACGAAGAATGAAGAACGGTGCTTATAAACCTTTTGGCCTCTGGGCGGGGGTCTACCTCTTTAATACATTCAATGGCACATTTATGTAGCAAAATAGATTTAATAGTAGATATAAAACAATATGTTCTATCTACATAATAAGTTTTGATTTAATCTTCCTTCTGCAAATGACAGGCATGCTTGAATTTTTTTCACTGAAATGCTTTGCCACTTATGTGTAGGAATATCTGTAAGAAGACGCTGCAAAAGACTGAAGGCACACGAAGAATAGGAATGCAGAGATGCATAGAGGAGATTATTGAAGCAATGAACAAGAGCTTGAGGAAGCTCAGAGGGGCAGTGGCTGACAGATGTGCCGGGTGTGCTGCGGTACATACAACAGTCTGTAAGTCATGCTCTGTAGGCCTGTCTCATTATAATGAGCTCTGCCAATACTATTTTGGATCTTTCCCATTGATACTCTCCAGAATTTGATGAGCCACGTAAAGCAATTTATACTCCTATAGAAACACTACATGTATCTGAAAATGCCATTGTAATGCTCAAATATTTCACAACATAGAGGAATAATCAGAGTATTGCAGTATATAGTGATACATTTGTATTGGACAAACATGTCAATAAATATTTCTGGAAATTTGGAGTAGAAAACCAATTTTTTACTTATTTTTAGACATTCAAATGTACTTTTTATTTATATACAGTGGATATAAAAAGTCTACACACCCCTGTTAAAATGTCAGGTTTCTGTGCTGTAAACAAATGAGAAAAGATAAATCATTTCAGAACTTTTTCCACGTTTAATGTGACCTATAAACTGTACAACTCAATTGAATTTTTTTTTAATCTTTTAGGTGGAGGGAAGAAAAATAAAAAATAAAAATAACTGGGGATGTAGCTGTGTTCAGAATTAAGCAATCACATTCCAAATCGTGTTAAATAGGAGTCAGCATACACCTGCCATCATTTAAAGTGCCTCTGATTAACCCCAAATAAAGTTCAGCTGCTCTAGTTGGTCTTTCCTGAAATTTTCTTAGTCGCATCCCACAGCAAAAGCCATGGTCCACAGTGAGCTTCCAAAGCATCAGAGGGATCTCATTGTTAAAAGGTATCAGTCAGTAGAAGGGTACAAAAGAATTTCCAAGGCATTAGATATACCATGGAACACAGTGAAGACAGTCATCATCAAGTGGAGAAAATATGGCACAACAGTGACATTACCAAGAACTGGAGCTCCCTCCAAAATTGATGAAAAGACGAGAAGAAAACTGGTCTGGGAGGCTACCAAGAGGCCTACAGCAACATTAAAGGAGCTGCAGGAATATCTGGCAAGTACTGGCTGTGTGGTACATGTGACAACAATCTCCCGTGTTCTTCATATGTCTGTGCTATGGGGTAGAGTGGCAAGACGAAAGCCTTTTCTTACGAAGAAAAACATCCAAGCCAGGCTAAATTTTGCAAAAACACATTGAAGTCTTCCAAAAGCATGTGAAAAATGTGTTATGGTCTGATGAAGCCAAGGTTGAACTTTTTGGCCATAATTCCAAAATATATGTTTGGAGCAAAAACAACACTGCACATCACCAAAAGAACACCATACCCACAGTGAAGCATGGTGGTGGCAGCATCATGCTTTACGGCTGTTTTTCTTCAGCTGGAACAGTTCCAAATACCAGTCAATATTGGCACAAAACCTTCAGGCTTCTGCTAGAAAGCTGAACATGAAGAGGAACTTCATCTTTCAGCATGACAACGACCCAAAGCATACATCCAAATCAACAAAGGAATGGCTTCACTAGAAGAAGATTAAAGTTTTGGAATGGCCCAGCCAGAGCCCAGACCTGAATCCGATTGAAAATCTGTAGGGTGATCTGAAGAGGGCTGTGCACAGGAGATGCCCTCGCAATCTGACAGATTTGGAGTGTTTTTGCAAAGAGGCGTGGGCAAATCTTGCCAAGTCAAAATATGCCATGCTGATAGACTCATACCCAAAAAGACTGAGTGCTGTAATAAAATCACAAGGTGCTTCAACAAAGTATTAGTTTAAGGGTGTGCAGACTTATGCAACCATATTATTTTATTTTTATATTTTTTCTTCCCTCTACCTAAAAGATTTCAGTTTGTTTTTCAATTGAGTTGTACAGTTTATAGGTCACATTAAAGGTGGAAATAGTTCTGAAATGATTTATCTTTGTCTCATTTTTTTAAAGCACAGAAACCTGACATTTTAACAGGGGTGTGTAGACTTTTTATATCCACTGTATATATGTATTTATGTACATAATGTTTCTGTCGTTTAGGTTGCAAATTTTTGGTAGGTTTAAATAATGACAGAAATTTTCCAAAAGACAAAGGTAATCAGAGGAAAGGATGTCCACTGGAGCATTACATTTGTAATATATAGGAGGATTATCCAGAATTTCCTCCACTAATGTATAAAGCAACATAAATCTCATGACCAGGAGCATCTCGCACTCAGCACACTCTCCACAGGAACAGCTCACTCAGAACACTCTCCCCAGGAACAGCTCGCTCTCCCTCAGAACACGCTCACCATGAACAGCTCGCTCTCACTCAGAACACTCTCCCCAGGAACAGCTCGCTCTCCCTCAGAACACTCTCCCCAGGAACAGCTCGCTCTCCCTCAGAACACGCTCCCCAAGAACAGCTCACTCTCACTCAGAACACTCTCCCCAAGAACAGCTTGCTCTCACTCAGAACACTCTCCCCAGGAACAGCTCGCTCTCACTCAGAACACTCTCCCCAGGAACAGCTCACTCTCCCTCAGAACACGCTCACCATGAACAGCTCACTCAGAACACTCTCCCCAAGAACAGCTCGCTCTCCCTCAGAACACGCTCCCCAAGAACAGCTTGCTCTCCCGCAGAACACTCTCCCCAGGAACAGCTCGCTCTCCCTCAGAAAACGCTCCCCAAGAACAGCTTGCTCTCCCTCAGAACACTCTCCCCAGGAACAGCTCGCTCTCCCTCAGAAAACGCTCCCCAAGAACAGCTTGCTCTCCCTCAGAACACTCTCCCCAGGAACAGCTCGCTCTCCCTCAGAACACGCTCCCCAAGAACAGCTTGCTCTCCCTCAGAACACTCTCCCCAGGAACAGCTCGCTCTCCCTCAGAAAACGCTCCCCAAGAACAGCTTGCTCTCCCTCAGAACACTCTCCCCAGGAACAGCTCGCTCTCCCTCAGAACACGCTCCCCAAGAACAGCTTGCTCTCACTCAGAACACGCTCCCCAAGAACAGCTTGCTCTCCCTCAGAACACTCTCCCCAGGAACAGCTCGCTCTCCCTCAGAAAACGCTCCCCAAGAACAGCTTGCTCTCCCTCAGAACACTCTCCCCAGGAACAGCTCGCTCTCACTCAGAACACTCTCCCCAGGAACAGCTCGCTCTCCCTCAGAATATTCTCCCCAAGAACAGCTTGCTCTCCCTCAGAATATTCTCCCCAAGAACAGCTTGCTCTCACTCAGAACACTCTCCATAAGAACAGCTCGCTCTCACTCAGAACACTCTCCATAAGAACAGCTTGCTCTCCCTCAGAACACTCTCCCCAAGAACAGCTTGCTCTCCCTCAGAACACTCTCCCCAGGAACAGCTCGCTCTCCCTCAGAAAACGCTCCCCAAGAACAGCTTGCTCTCGCTCAGAACACTCTCCACAGGAATATCTCACTCAGAACACTCTCCCCAGGAACAGCTCGCTCTCCCTCAGAATATTCTCCCCAAGAACAGCTTGCTCTCACTCAGAACACTCTCCATAAGAACAGCTCACTCTCACTCAGAACACTCTCCATAAGAACAGCTCGCTCTCCCTCAGAACACTCCCTCAGAACAGCTCACTCTCATTCAGAACACGCTCCCCAAGAACAGCTCGCTCTCCCTCAGAACACTCTCCCCAAGAACAGCTCGCTCCCACTCAGAACACGCTCCCCAAGAACAGCTTGCTCCCACTCAGAACACTCTCCCCAAGAACAACTCGCTCTCCCTCAGAACACGCTCCCCAAGAACAGCTCACTCTCACTCAGAACACTCTCCCCAGGAACAGCTCACTCTCACTCAGAACACTCTCCCCAAGAACAGCTCACTCCCACTCAGAACATTCTCCCCAAGAACAGCCAACTCTCACTCAGAACACTCTCCCCAAGAACAGCTAACTCCCACTCAGAACACTCTCCCCAAGAACAGCTCACTCTCACTCAGAACACTCTCCCCAAGAACAGCTAACTCCCACTCAGAACACTCTCCCCAAGAACAGCTTGCTCTCCCTCAGAACACGCTCCCCAAGAACAGCTTGCTCTCCCTCAGAACACGCTCCCCAAGAACAGCTCGCTCTCCCTCAGAACACTCTCCCCAAGAACAGGTCGCTCTCACAGAACACTCTCCTCAAGAACAGCTCACTCTCTCTCAGAACACTCTCCCCAGGAACAGCTCACTCTCTCTCAGAACACTCTCCCCAGGAACAGCTCACTCTCCCTCAGAACACGCTCCCCAAGAACAGCTCACTCTCCCTCAGAACACGCTCCCCAAGAACAGCTTGCTCCCACTCAGAACACTCTCCCCAAGAACAGCTTGCTCTCCCTCAGAACACGCTCCCCAAGAACAGCTCACTCTCCCTCAGAACACTCTCCCCAAGAACAGGTCGCTCTCACAGAACACTCTCCTCAAGAACAGCTCACTCTCTCTCAGAACACGCTCCCCAAGAACAGCTCGCTCTCCCTCAGAACACTCTCCCCAAGAACAGGTCGCTCTCACAGAACACTCTCCTCAAGAACAGCTCACTCTCTCTCAGAACACGCTCCCCAAGAACAGCTCGCTCTCTCTCAGAACACTCTCCCCAAGAACAGCTCGCTCCCACTCAGAACACGCTCCCCAAGAACAGCTTGCTCCCACTCAGAACACTCTCCCCAAGAACAGCTCGCTCTCCCTCAGAACACGCTCCCCAAGAACAGCTCACTCTCACTCAGAACACTCTCCCCAGGAACAGCTCACTCTCACTCAGAACACTCTCCCCAAGAACAGCTCACTCCCACTCAGAACATTCTCCCCAAGAACAGCCAACTCTCACTCAGAACACTCTCCCCAAGAACAGCTAACTCCCACTCAGAACACTCTCCCCAAGAACAGCTCACTCTCACTCAGAACACTCTCCCCAAGAACAGCTCGCTCTCACTCAGAACACTCTCCCCAAGAACAGCTCGCTCTCACTCAGAACACTCTCCCCAAGAACAGCTTGCTCTCCCTCAGAACACGCTCCCCAAGAACAGCTTGCTCTCCCTCAGAACACGCTCCCCAAGAACAGCTCGCTCTCCCTCAGAACACTCTCCCCAAGAACAGGTCGCTCTCACAGAACACTCTCCTCAAGAACAGCTCACTCTCTCTCAGAACACTCTCCCCAGGAACAGCTCACTCTCTCTCAGAACACTCTCCCCAGGAACAGCTCACTCTCCCTCAGAACACTCTCCCCAGGAACAGCTCACTCTCCCTCAGAACACTCTCCCCAGGAACAGCTCACTCTCCCTCAGAACACTCTCCCCAAGAACAACTCACTCTCCCTCAGAACACTCTCCCCAAGAACAGCTCACTCTCCCTCAGAACACTCTCCCCAAGAACAGCTCACTCTCACTCAGAACACTCGACAGAAACAGCTCGCTCTCACTCAGACCACTCTCCCCAAGAACAGCTTGCTCTCACTCAGAACACTCTCCCCAAGAACAGGTCGCTCTCACAGGACAGTCTCCCCAAGAACAGCTCACTTTCCCTCAGTACACTGTCCCCAAGAACCGCTCTCTCTCCCTCAAAACACTCTCCCCAAGAACAGCTCACTCTCACTCAGAACACTCTCCCCAAGAACAGCTCGCTCTCCCTCAGAACACTCTCCCCAGGAACAGCTCGCAATCACTCAGAACATTCTCCACAGGAACTGCTCTCTCTCACTCAGAACACTCTCCCCAAGAACAGTTCGCTCTCTCTCTGAACACTCTCCACAGAAACAGCTCACTCAGAACACTCTCCCCAAGAACAGGTCACTCTCACAGAACACTCCCCAAAAACAGCTCACTTTCCCTCAGAACACTCTCCCCAAGAACCGCTCGCTCTCCCTCAAAACACTCTCCCCAAGAACTGCTCACTCCCACTCAGAACTCTCTACACAGGGACAGCTCGCTCTCCCTCAGATAACTCTCCCCAAGAAAAGCTCACTCCCACTCAGAACTCTCTACACAGGGACAGCTCGCTCTCACTCAGAACACTCTCCCAAAGAACAGATCGCTGTCTCTCAGAACTCTCTCCACAGGAACAGCACGCTCTCACTCAGAACTCTCTTCACAGGAATAGCTCGCTCTCCCTCAGAACACTCTCCCCAAGAACAGCTCGCTCTCACTCAGAACACGCTCCCCAAGAACAGCTTGCTCTCACTCAGAACACTCTCCCCAAGAACAACTCACTTTCCCTCAGAACACTCTCCACAAGAACAGCTTGCTTTCACTCAGAACACTCTCCCCAAGAACAGGTCGCTCTCACTCAGAACACTCTCCCCAGGAACAGCTCACTCTCACTCAGAACACTCTCCCCAAGAACAGCTCACTCTCCCTCAGAACACTCTCTCCAAGAACAGGTCGCTCTCACAGAACACTCTCCCCAAAAAAAGCTCACGTTCCCTCAGAACACTCTCCCCAAGAACCGCTCGCTCTCCCTCAAAACACTCTCCGCAAGAATAGCTCACTCCCACTCAGAACACTCTCCCCAAGAAAAGCTCATTCCCACTCAGAACTCTCTCCACAGGAACAGCTCACTCTCCCTCAGAACTCTCTCCCCAGGAACAGCTCACTCTCCCTCAGAACACTCTCCCCAAGAAAAGCTCACTCCCACTCAGAACTCTCTCCACAGGAACAGCTCACTCTCCCTCAGAACACTCTCCCCAGGAACAGCTCACTCTCCCTCAGAACACTCTCCCCAGGAACAGCTCACTCTTCCTCAGAACACTCTCCCCAAGAACATTTCACTCTCCCTCAGAACACTCTCCCCAGGAACAGCTCACTCTCCCTCAGAACACTCTCCCCAGGAACAGCTCACTCTTCCTCAGAACACTCTCCCCAAGAACATTTCACTTTCCCTCGGAACACTCTCCCAAGAACAGCTCACTCCCACTCAGAACCCTCTACACAGGGACAGCTCGCTCTCACTCAGAACACTCTCTCCAGGAACTGCTCACTCTCCCTCAGAACTCTCTCCACAGGAACAGTTCGCTCTCTCTCAGAACACTCTCCACAGAAACAGCTCACTCAGAACACTCTCCCCAGGAACAGCTCGCTCTCACTCAGAACACTCTCCCCAGGAACAGCTCACTCTCACTGAGAACACTCTCCCCAGGAACAGTTCGCTCTCTCTCAGAACACTCTCCACAGAAACAGCTCACTCAGAACACTCTCCCCAGGAACAGCTCACTCCCACTGAGAACTCTCTCCACATGAATAGCTCGCTCTCACTCAGAACACTCTCACCAAGAATAGATCGCTGTCTCGCAGAACTCTCTCCACAGGAACAGCTCACTCTCACTCAGAACACAACACAGGAACAGCTCACTCAGAACACTCTCCCCAGGAACAGTTCACTCTCCCTCAGAAAACACTCTCCCCAAGAACAGAGTCAGAACACTCTCCCCAGGAACAGCTCACTTTCCCTCAGAACACTCTTCCCAAGAACAGCTCACTCTCTCTCAGAACACTCTCCCTCCAAGAACAGCTCATTCTCCCTCAGAACACTCTCCCCAGGAACAGCTCACTCTCACTCAGAACACTCTGCCCAGGAACAGCTCACTCTCCCTCAGAACACTCTGCCCAAGAACAGAGTCAGAACACTCTCCCCAGGAACAGTTCACTCTCCATCAGAACACTCTCCCCAAGAACAGCTTGCTCTCCCTCAGAACACTCTCCCCAGGAACAGCTTGCTCTCACTCAGAACACTCTCCCCAGGAACAGCTCACTCTCCCTCAGAACACTCACCCCAGGAACAGCTCACTCTCACTCAGAACACTCTCCCCAAGAACAGCTCACTCTCACTCAGAACACTCTCCCCAGGAACAGTTCACTCTCACTGAGAACACTCTCCCAGGAACAGCTCGCTCTCACTCAGAACACTCTCCCCA